>VZRS01002015.1:312953-335335 GCA_013398055.1 Ifrita kowaldi
TTTGTTTTTTGGGTTTTTTTGGTTTGGTTTTTTATTTGTTTGTTTGTTTGTTTGTTTTGTTCAAATCCATTTCTGGCATGTGAAAATACCTAATTACCTAAGTAAAATGGTTGCATTAAAAGAAAATAATTATTTCCTGGTATCCCCACTTCTGTTCTCAGAAAATATCGACTACATTTATGTTATCTACTTCTGCTGTATTCCTTTAGGTTTTGTGTGGCATTTTGGCAGGGTGTTGTTTACTGCTCTGTTATAAAGTATTTTATTTAATATAGTGGAATTTTCATAAACTGCTACATTATAATTATTTTATTGAATATTCCAGCCAGTTGGACAGACAAAGGTTTCTATGGACTTGTCACTATTACCTATGATTTATATGAAATGTTACCAAGTTTTATTTTCTGTAAATTTATTTACAGTCATGTAAACCACACCAGTGGTTTTATTTATATACAAATGTTGTGGCTTCTCTAACAAATGTTAGGACCATGTTGGAAAAAGCACTTAAAGTTAGTATCTGACAGAATTTCAGAGCCTGAGTTTTAAAATTAAAACTGTAACACTCTCCCTGATTTCTTGGATCCGTGAAAGTGGTGATGTGCAAGTAACTTTGCTAGTAAAACTTTCAATATCAGAAGTTTTGTGAATTAACCTTCCCAGAAAGGACCTCATCTTGGATGAACTGGAGATCTTGCCACCTGTCCTGTGTCTGAGCCCAAAGATGAAGTGGCCTCGTGCCTTAGTGTGAGAGGGAGCCATCAAACTGTCTCAGACAGTGTCTGACAGGAGCTGACTGCTCACCAGGAAGATGCCTGGGCTCCTCTTTAGAGCTAGGCCTTGTTTCTTAATCTTGGTGACAGCAATTACAGCTCAGAATCTGTTATTATGTACTAAAGCATGAAGCAGAGATGATTTAAAAAGGAGCTGTTCTTGTCACTGAGTTGCACTCATGCACTGTTGCTGTAGAGCAGTGGTCCATTTACAATGGAATTGTTACAGTACAAGAAATTTAATAATGCATGAAGCCCTCTGTCAAGATTCTGAACATTCTAGTGTATCAGGAGTATGAACAAAAAAAAGAACAAAATATTGATTTTAAATCTTCACCAGAAGTTGAAATGCTTTGGGCAGAAGAAGAGTTAAAACTTTGCTTTTCGTGAACTCCGCGGTGTGTGCAATTTCAGTAGCAACTTTTGTTTTCAATATTCTTTTAAAATAGACAGTATTTCAGAGGTCCAAATGAGCAGCAGTCAGATGCTATTGCTTGAACTGTTGTCTGCATGTTTTTTCCCCAGTCAAAAAGAGCCCGGCGTTTCTAGATGTGAACACAGGACCCTTCATCAGGACCAGCAGCTTTGCTGATGAGCTTGACCTGGAGGGTGAGACACTGCTGACCCCAATAACTCACATCTCACAGTAAGTCCAGGCTGCTGCACCGTGCATTGGTTGACTTAGACAAGAGAAGGCGGTTCAGGTGGGAGGAGCTGATGGGGCTCAAATATCTCAGATGTTTGCGTCAAATGCCTTTCACCTTGAGGTTGGTCTATCCTGTTCTGAGTGCCAGTAAATCTTCATGCTGACCTCAAGGCAAGTTCACTTGGCTGTGACACAAGGCTTTACTTTTTAGCTCGTGTCTCTGGGCAGCTGGTGGCTGATAGCCTCAAGATTTTTATGTGGAGACTGTGTGGGAGTACTTGCCTGGTGAGAGTTCTGTTACTCCCTCCAACATTTTCCAGTGGAATAGCTGTAAAGTGCAAATTTTAAATGCTACTTGGTCTGTCCATTTCAGCAGCACCTTCTCTAATGGTCAAATGATGTTCTACATTGGAAGAAAACCTCTGTTTGATCATTATTATTGCTTTGTTGTATATAAAAAAAAATTACCTGAAATAGGCCTGTAGGTTTGTGAGGGGTTTTTTTGCTGTTTTTCCTTCTGGAACAGGTTTTTCCACTTGTCTTTAATGCTAAACTATTATCTTCAGGTTCTCAGATTATTCTAAAAAAAATGAGAGTTGCAGCAGAGTTTTCTTTAAATGCCTTTAAAAATAAATCTTCTGTCATTGTTTAATTCAAAATCCTGAAAAATGCTTATTATTTGCCATAGTATGTGTGTGCCAGTATATCCTCTAGCAGAGGAATGAAACAATTTCTTCCCCTCTAAAAACCTGAGGATTTCTGCAGTCAAGCTGCAGATAAAAATTCTTGGCGTGCTTGTATTTCTGAGGAGTAAAACATGCAGAAATGCCTGCTGCCAATTTCCAGGCCTTCTTCCTATACAGTATAATTAGTAGAGAAGCACAAACATTCTTTTTAGAGCCATTTTGGAAGGGCATTTATTAAAAAAAAAAAAAAAACTGTTTGGGTGGAGTGTTCCCTCTCCCCAGACAAAGGTATTTGCATTTCCATCCGATTCACCCACGTGTACATCTGTTTGTAGGCAGAGGATTTAGGAGATTTGTATTCTGGAAGATTTCTTAGTGGAACAAGCAGGAGGAGGAAGTAATAAATTTCCTCAAGCCTTAGACAACAACAATGGAGCAACAAAACCACATCTAGATGTTTTCTCTATGTAGCTTTTTAAAAAACTTTATTTTGCCTCAACATTGCAGGGGTTTTTTGTTTGTTTGTTTTTTTAATAAGTTTGGGTGCTAAGAGTTTCCATTATCCTTTCTGGGTTTGGTTATTATTATTATTTAGTTATTTCTTATTGATACATTTCACAAGATACTATTATCTTTTAGTCCAATTTGTGTAGCAGCTGAGATTTTTTTTTTCTATTAACTATTTGTGGGATACCGTTGAAAATAAGTTGTGTGTTTCAGATGAAGAACTTTACCAAATGAACACCCCAGACTTTTAGTAACTTATGTAGCTCTCTTTTACTCCCTTAATTTTTGGTTGTAACCTTGTTGAAATTTCCCTGGATTGCACTAAGTCATGGGTGATGGGATGGTACAAAATGTGTCCCCCATGGCTTGAATTGAGTCTCTGCTGGGGTGGAAGAAAATGAAATTCATTGGTTCTTTTAAGACTTTGGGTTTAGCTTCAAAACTGAATAAATTGGATTAAATGTAAAAGTGGATAAAATATTAATTTAAATGTGTGTCTTTGAAACATGGGTACCCAAATGTACATCCTGAGAACTGTTCACTTGGAAGTGCATTTACTTTGTATGCAGTTAATTAAAAGGCCTTAAACAGTGCCAGATCAGCCTGTAGATATAAGGGTTTGGCAGATGTTAGTGAAAATACTGTGTTTTGTAGTGTCAATTGGATTATTGATGTTCCTGGATGCTAAAGACCAGTCCATTTTCCTGAGTTATTTAGACATATGATTTATGAGCTAGTTATAGATGTTACTTGGACTTGCCTGTTAGACACATGGGCATAGAATTTAGGACCAAATTTCGGATTGCACTTCAGATACATCTCTGTGTGCAAAGCCACATAATAACTTTCTGTATAGTAAGTGGCTACTCATTTCAGGTCCACGTCTGTATGTGTTTTTAATTCAGGCTTGAAAGTTACGCTATGCCTGAGAAAACCTAAGATGAATTATTTTTTACTGATGTGCCCAGTTGTGAAGCATTTTATTTCCTTAAAGTCATCATATATATAAAATAATGATCACTCCAGATTTCTTGATGAGGAAATAAGCAACCATACAAAGTCTAAACCCAAGTACTTAACAAAATTGTAACACCAGCTGTAGTATAGACAAGTCAAATTAAATGCAAATATATCTAGATTCAGGTCTTAAAAGCAATACATACTCTGTCAGAGAAACAGAAACACGAAGACATTCTCAGAACTGGAAGCATAATGTAAAACACTTGACCTGAGAATGGATGGATTTGGGATTCATGGAACTATTTCCTGGCCAATTATATATTTGTTGCAACGTGTGCATTAGCTTATCCATTAATCACAGAAAGGTGACTCCAGAATAAACACTAATTTTTGGAAGTCATGAATACCTGAGTAAATTTTACACAGTTAATTTGAGACATGCAACTAGAAAGTGGCTCTTAGTCGACAGTATGGAAAATATTTCCTTTTGACAGATAGCACAAATGTGTCAGAAGAGTGGGGTACCAACTGTGGTACTGAAAAGCAAACACTTGGCATCCCTGTGGTTTAAAAATCAATGGGGCTGAGATTTTTTTCCTCACTTGTCCTGGAAAGTAAATGACAACTTTCAACTCTTGTGATAGAGGGCTTAAGGCTTCTAGGCCTAAAGTCTCAGAGCCCTGCTTGTTTATGCAAAATTGTTCTATTTTGGTAAATGTAGGTGCATGTTCTCTCTTAGTTTAATAGGACTGGTTCTGCGTCCAATAATAAAAATGCAGGTGTGGGGGTTTTTTTGCAGGACAAATGTCTGACTCTATTTAAAATCTGTTTAGAAATAAATGTTGTGTTTAATGTAGCCCTACTTCTGTGGAATTGCTAATGGGAAATCATTCATTAAGAAAGATTACTGTATCAGTTAACCACTATCAGCAGCCCTCTGAGGAAACAAAAATAATCATTAAAGGACATTAAGGCCTGATGTTCAAACAGGACAACCTATAAAATGATCTGTAACAGTTTAAAGAATGCAGTACACAGTGTGTTGTTTGTGATAGAACTTGGCGCTTCAGTTTAATGCTTGCTGTGGTCTGTTGTGTTGTGAAAGTGAAATAGGAAACTGGACTGCAGCAATACCACCCCACTCCTCTGGACATCTCACTGGTTTATTTCTCTCTAATCTGTGTGTTCCCAGATTGTCTCCTGTTCCCTGCTTCACTGTTGGCTCTTTTGTTTTGTTTGCATTTTAAAGCAGTGGAAAATCGATGCTACTTGTGGCTGAGCCTCAGTTACCGAGAGGCTCTTGCCCTCTGTTTGTATTACTGTTTAATTTCAGCATTAGTGTGGATCCAGCTGACTGCATGTATTTCTGGGTGTAAGCACCAGCTAACATGGCATATTTGTGATCCTGTTATTGTCTGTAGCAAAATAACAATAATTCTTGATGCTTTAATGACTCTTCCCCAGATGTTTCATGTACCTCATAACTGGGGTGATGAAAATGCATTTAATTAGTTAAGCATTGGGTTTGTCTATATACATATAGAATAGTTGCTTTCCTGCAGTGACATACTGATGTGATCTTAGATTTTATACAGTGGGCTTATGCTTAAAGAAAAGCTTTACATTAAAAACGAAAAGCACTTCCTTTCGTTATTAAATGTATTTCCAAACTGAAAAAAATCTGTGTCATGACATCAGCTTCATTTTCACTACCCTTCCCATCGACATCTTGAATGTGGTACAGAGCCTGTTAGAGATTGTATTAGGAGCAAGAGGGAGACTCCAGTGGTGGAGGTGTTTTTAAAAATAAACCCTTCCGTGTTAAACAGCGTAATAGATGTAATAATTAAGCAAACAGATTCAGGGCTTTTTAATAATTTCCAGATCAAGAGGACATGATAACAGTTGGGTGTTTCTGAATGGTTGAAATGGATGTTTTTGATAGCTTTGAAATATTTGAAATGAAGTGTGCTGCTAAACACTGAGTGCAGTGTCCATGGTGCTGCAGTTACCACTGGCTTTTGTAGGAATAATGTTCCCTTTCTCTTTTCTTTTCTATTTTTACGAAGTGTTCTATGTTTTAAGTACCAGTATATAGTTTGTTGGCAAGAGATACAAGCACGTTGCCTAGAACAAACAGTGCTGTATTTGTCTTATAACTGTCTCTTTTCTTTGGGATTATCAGTGAGTGGAATCCCTATTTGCTTTGATTTTCTAGCTCATATTGTAAAAGATTCCTGCTTTTATCTTCTTCTTCTATACCAAAATGACCCTCTGAAGTCTGAGCAAATATTTCGGTTTCGCTCTCAAATGAGCCAGATGGAAGAGCTGACTTCTGCTGTCACAAGAATTCCCTCTGAAATGCTGTTAACAACTTAGACCATGACTTCCACGGAGTGTGTTTTATCATTAATGACAGGGCACGTTAGAAGAACAGCAGTGATAGCAGCTATGTAAGAACATGCTTGAGTTAAAACCAGAGCCTAATGTTCAATCATCGCTGGCTACTGTCACGTGCCATTATTCCAGTCATTTACTTGACTTGCAACAGGAAAGGCTTCAGTGCTTGCTGTACACTGGGCAGCATCCTTTTTCATTCAGCATGTTTCAGTGTGTCATCAAACTCCCTTAGGAATTCTGCTTACAATCTGCTGATTTAATAGTTTACTGAAAAGGAGAGGACTGTTTCCCTCAGTTATTCCCTTTGGCATGGAATAGCATTATTAAATCTTCTGGTTTTGTTATAAATTTACAATAAACTTGGCCATAGAAATTGACCCTAGAACTCTGAATGTATCAGGAATCTGATTGTTTCATCTATTTAGCTGCAGGGAGACACTTAAGAATATGAAGTGTCCCTAAATCTGGTTTAACAAGAAGTCAGGGAAGTTCCTTTTTCAGCCAAAGACTCCAGAATCATTGTAATTCAAGCCACTCTAGTGATTTCAGTGTCATCATTGCATTCTGATTTCTTGTTGCTGGGTGTATGGGAGTGCAAAAGAGCTGTGGCAGTCTAGTCCTAAAAATGGCTAACCCCTTTCAAGAGCGGTGATGAATGAAGTACAGTCATCAGAGAGGACTCAAAGCATCTCTGATGTGAGAAATTATTAGTCTGCTGTTAGTCCCAGTTGTAGAGGGCTGCAGAGCTTGTCTGCAACTCAAGAGCTGGGGTAGCTGCAGTAGAGCAGGACATCAGCAAACTTCTCACTTAAATGTTGAAAGGCTAATGGATATTTTAGTATGTTCGTCATGGTTTATAAGAACTTTATTTCTGGCTTATGAATATTGATGCCATCTAAGGGCACCGCCAAAATTAGCTATGGCATATCCACTGTAGCAATGAGCTAATAGCTTGGATGTGGTGCATTTCTGTGTGCAGCTGCCTGGATTAAAAATCCCTATAAACTCTTCCCTGTGCCTGGAAAGTACCATAGCTACTGCTGTGCTGAGACAAATGCGACATTACCCGGTGCTGTTGCATCTGGATATATTTATTCTGCCATCCTGTGCCTCACCTGGAAGCCCTCTGAGCTGGGGACTGTTCGGTGTTTGTGCGATATCGAATAGGTGGGATCCCAGCACACACCCTGTTCCTGTGCTCTGCATCCGATGTCCACGGCAGAGCTGGCCAAAGCTGACTGACTGTGTCTTTGTAATACAGGCAGTTGTTTACAGTATTTATTTTTATATGTGGATTAACCTGAGATGTGCTGAAGACTTGGGCAGTTCTTCACGGTGTCTTGTTTCACCCTCGACACTGTAGTAACCGAGCAGCTTCTGACAGTGGTGTGGCAAACATCTGTCCCTTGTGGTTACTTGCCTCTTTTATCTTCAGAAGTTCTTGTGTACTGTGGTGGGTGGTTGCTTTTTTCATAGATTAGATAGAGTGTGCAGTTTATGTCTATAGCTCTGAAGACCAGAAGGGATAATTAGATTCCCTTTGATCCTGTAAAAGGCTGTAGCACTCCATCAAGCTGCAGCATTACTGTGCTCTGTTCTTAATATGAGCAAAATCACAAGCAAAGAATTGTATCAAAGAATTAACAAGATGAAAAAAATTCAGGCAGGAACCTAGACTTTGCAATTTCATGTTTCCTCTTTTTATTATGTTAACTTTCTATCTATTTTTTTATTGGAGAGGGGAGTGCTGTCATATACTGATGCTGCTATTTGGCAGAAGTCAGTACTGGACAAATAACTTCTGTGTTAGAGGTTGCAAACCTGTATGAAATAATACTCATGGTCTTTTCTCCCTTGCTGCAAATTGTCACTGATGTACTCAAGTGCAGTGCAGAATTACTGTTTGGCTATTTTATGATACTGACATGGTATAAAAGTAATGTGTTGACTTTTTCTGGTGTACAGACCGTCTACCAAAGCAGAAGCTAAAATAGCTTAGCTATTTCTTTTGTGTTGCAGATGAACGTTGCATTCCTTGGTCTCCAAGTGCTGGTTTACATCTTGATTGATGTTAAGTAATTAAACCAGACTCCAGCTGCTTAGTGATTCAGAAGTACAGGGCTCCTATGCTGTAAAAACAACAAGCAACTCCCCACTTACTAACTTTTATCATTGTTTACTTTGGGCATCATGCAGAATGATAAGTGCAAAACCTTTCTTTTCTTTTAATTTTTATTGGATAGGGGAGACAATAAAAATATCCCACTTTTATCTAATATTAAAAAAGGTTGAATTTATCATCATCTTGAGTTAATTTCAGAATTCAAATTCAAGGCATAAATAAATATTTTCTGTTATGAGTATGGAGAATGGCTTTACTTTTGTTTAGATATGTTGGATACACCAAAAGAAGTTAAAAACTTGGTTAATTTATAATGTGTGCACTTTTGTTGGAAGTTATTTCATCCAATAAACAGGATATGTTTAATTATCTTTGGTGTTTAGGTTATGCAAAAAGTAATAGTTTTTTACTAATGGGGTAAAAGTAGCATTTAGATTGGAATACTCCAAAACCTGTGGGCAACATTATGCCCACAGATGCTGCAGAGACTGTGCTAAATCTGTGTAGCAAACATACCTGGATTCAACATCACAGCTTTCCAGCAGGAGTATCAGCATGAGGTTCTAGAAATGCTTGTCAAGGTCAGTATACGCCAGCCAAGAGGCACAGCTGACCACTGAGGTTTATTCCATGTGCAGATATAAACTAGTAAATGAGCATTTTTAGCAAAATTGTTATTCTGATACTGGTCAAAATGTTAGCGTTTGTAAGAAAAAAATAAATTCTTTAGTGATATGATGGCTGTGGATGTGAGTGTAGTCACAGGTATCCACGTCTGTGCTTGGGGCAGAGCTGGAAACCAGCACTGCCTAACAAGGAAATAGTTCATCTAATGTATTTTTGACCTAATCATCTAGTTCCAGGCTCAGCTATCAAGTCCAGGCGTGGAACATTATGGTATTTAGAACCAATAGCACATGTGACCTTTGTGCTTTAATACTTGGACCACTAATTTTAATAAGGTTTTGTTGGAGCATCTTTTTTCATAAAGTGCACTTTGTTGGAAAAATGGACATCAACAGCTGGTTTAAATATTGCTGAATAGTGCACCAGAACAGCAATGCTAAAAGAAAATACCTTTCTGTAAAGTGTTAATGCACAGGGAAACAATTCCAAGAGGTGTAAATGGGTTAGTTTACCTGGCATAATACTGTAATTGTACAGGAAATTGCATGATGTACATTCTGTGGGTATAAGTCACCTGAAAATTGCTTTAATATATTATCAATATGTTTTTCTTATTAACTTAATTTCACAGTTTTTTACAAAGAAATTGTTGCAGGTTTTTTTCATAAGCAAATGCTGCTCCCAGTATGACCAGTACCCAGTCCAGACTAAATGTAACATTTTCCTCTTGCTGTGTTTCTCTGGAAATTCTATTACAACACTGACACATTAAAGACTTTTTTTCTGCAGCTGCTGTTTCTGATCACTATTGATGATTTTTTCTGAAGCTAAAAACATGGCCAAGTGTGATTAACACTCTACTGATGCAGCAAAGCTGACTGCAGTGGAAGGTTTTGGTTTAAATGCTTGCCAAGTCCATAGCAGGGCTGTAAAGCGGGGAGCTCTCTGCGTCATCCTGGATGCTGGGTGTGTGAAATGTTGCATTGCATGGCCTTGGCGCTTGCCCTGGATAGAGAGTCCATAGGAGATCATGGAACTGTTGACTGAAATTTGTTTTCATGTGGCTGCAAGGACTGAATATGGTTGTGATTTCACTCAGGGTCTCAGGGGCTTTTTGTCATCCCCATGTGTAGAACTGTAAGTTTTGTTTTACTTCCAGCAGGAAGTTCAGCTGGGAAAAGCTGAGGTATTTTCACTGTCTTGCAGAGAAAATACCTTAAATATCTTACACTAATTGTAAGCCTGTTAGCAAACTAAAGCTAAGCACTGACCTATTGCCTGTGGTTGTGTTTTGGTCTGTGTTTTTCTCGAGTTCCTGTATCCCACTCAATTCTGTGGTTACTGAGTGCTTTTTGGGATAAATATAAATACAGCAGCTTGTCATCGCTACATCCAGTTACTCCTCTATGTCTGTCTGTCCCAAGGAAAACTGATGTGTTTGTGTTCATTTTCTCCCCTTTTTCTCCACATGTAAAATTCAGAGTATAGCATCAAAAGAGAAATGCGTCAGAAAGTGGTAACTGTTGCTGTTTGTCTGTCTTCATGTCCTTTTGGTCAGGGGCCTGCCCCACAGCCAAGCCCCATCTCCTGTGCAGCCAAGAGTCATTGGTACAGGAATGTTGCTGAAAAGGGGAGTTGTTGACAGTGGTGTGGGTCCCAGGGACTAGATCTTTCAGGAATTTTGGGACCCTAAAAATTACAGCCTTGGAAACAGAGGCAGAGAATGTGTTCAGTGTGACACAATGTCCTGCAGAGAGCTGGTGAAGTGAGCAGAGCACAGCAGAAATGTGACATTCGTTACGTGAGTCTTGGTTAGTGAGAGGTTGTGAAGATGCATTTTGTAGGTGCAGTGGTTTTTTTAGGAATGGCACTTTCAAGGAGGCCAATTCCATAATCCAGTCTGTATATGACTGGAAAACACTGGGTGATGGCAGAAATGTTTTGTGGTCATTCCGGAACAAATGTGAAGGGCAGTGAACAGAAAGCTGGATCTTGCATTGCTTGAAAGTACTTGTGTGTCTGGGTCTGACAGTAAGTTCACTTTGTTGAAACCTTTAATATGTACGTAGTGAAAAGTACTTGAACTGTCCTCATGACTTGATTTTTTTCCCATGTAGTGCAGCTTTTAATTGAAAAATCAGTTAAGCCCTTGTATCTATTTTTTTTCCTAATCAGTACCTGTTTAGGCACTGTCTATAATTTGAGAACAGCTCAGGTACCAAAGTCATACCAGGGCTGACACCACTATGTATGTAATTAGATTTTTTTTTAATAAAAGCAAACAAAAAAATCGTGAACCAACAACTTCATTTTTTTAAAGGAGATTATAGCAATGTCTAGTATTTAAAAAATAATTCCTCATTTCTATTTGATGATAGAACCCCAAAATATCTCAACATTCCCAGTACAATGTGAAAGAAAAAGTAACTATTTTGTCTTTCCACCCTATACTCTTTGCTATTTTTAAATTGGGCAATATTTAATGGTTCTTGTTATTACCCATTCCATAAAATAAATAAGTAATGCAGCGGGACCAGGAAGTCAGGTGCCTAATTAAACAGATGTTACAAAACTTCATCCGTGTTCTAACTGTGATAAATACACTAAAAAGCTGAAATGCCAGTCATTATTCTTGTTTTTTAAATTTCTTAGTACTTCACAGTTTTTAGGCTTTGTGAGAAATGTCTTTATTTGGAAGGAAAGGTAAGGATTTGCATGTGTGCTTTGTCCTAGAGGATTTGCACTGTGGTTGGTGTATATGGAGCCTATGCCAGGAACCGGAAGGTAGAAGACAAGAAATAGCTGTGTTTGAGTCCTAAATTGGCTGCTGGGATAATAAATAATGGGGGGATGCAACCACAGTATTTATTCTTTAGTGAATTTAGAAAGTGTTCTCAGTCCATCTGCTTTTTATTTTAGAAACCTAACCCGGTCTTGCCTATGTAAAAATTTCAGATGCTAATTTTGAATTTCGTGGGGGGCTTTTTTGGGTGGTTAGTTTTTTGGTTTGGTTTTTTTTTTTAGACCACCCACATGGGGGCACCTGCCAGGTTTTTTGGGGTACTTCCTCTACTCTGCAGGACCCTGAGGTTTTCTGTAAGTGTATGTGCTGGGTCTCATCCATTCATCATTATTACATCTTAATGTAGGTTTCAGGTTTGCTAAATTATGTTAAATCACTTCCATATTGAAACACATGAATAATTTTAAATGACCATGTGCTGCAAACAGCAGGATCAGATTATTAGAGCTCTTAATTGTTTCTGTCTTTTTGTCTGAAAGCTTTGCTTTCAGGCTTTCGCTGTGAGTTATGAACTGGCAAATAATGTATACTGTAGGCCTTGCAGTATTAACCACCAATGGCACACCTGAGATGTGGTACAGCTAGGAACTGTTTCTCTGAGGGAAGCACAGTTTCAAGGTATGAACTTCTTGCAAAAACAGTTCAAAATAAATCATACCTAATGGAGCTGTAGTCAGTATAGTTTGCAGATCCCCCGGGAGAAGAATGTATTATTAAAAATATTTGGATGGCAGAAGTCTCTCATTTGTTAATAACTTTTTTTATGCATGCAGGGTGTCTCTGTGTCAGAAAGATCTAAAGATAACAACAACAACAAAAGAGAGAGGAAGGGAGGAAAGGATAAAAACAAGCCAAGAGTCTGAGAATATTCACATCTGAATTGCAAGTTTGGAGTTCAGTTCCTACCTGATTAGGCAAGGCATTTGTGTCGACTGCAGAACATACAAAACAGGCAGTAGAGAAAGCAGACTGATAGCTCTACAGAGTTATACTTTGATGGAGAAAACATTCAAAGTGCATGTGGCAGTAGTGACAGGTCTAGTACAGAGACTGAAAAAAGAGGAGGAAAGAGTTTTGATGGTAGGAAAACAAAGTGAGTCAGAAAGCTGTACCTTAGTTCCTGGGTTACCCTTGACCCATCTGTGCTTCCTCTGGTCAGCTCACTGAAATGCTGGAGCACTACTAATGCTGGAATGAGTTGGGTTTGGGGAGGGTTGGAGAGGAAGCGGACAAGTCTTGGGGATGCTGTGGAGAAGCAGATGGGTTGTGGGAGAATGAGAGAGGAGGAAGGAGAGTAATTGAAGGATGTAAGCTTCGGTGAACAGGAATAGCCGTATCAGCAGCGACAGGAGGAAATGAGCCGAGGATATGGGAGAAAAGTTGGCTGATCTTGGTGATATCACTGGATGTGTTTATGTTTGGAATGTGATGCCTTTAATTCTGTTGGCAAATTGGTTTATTTCAGACTCAAATCATTACAGTTTGCTTGATGGCTTCTTCTTTTTCTGATGTTAAATCTGTGATGCTGCATTCAAGACACCTTTGGGCTCCTCTAGGAACCATGTGGATGTATGTCCAGAAGTAGTAACTCCCAGGAAATTAACTTGGCCATTTCTTAGCTCCTAGGTTTCTATCCAACTAATTTGAAAAGTAAATGTTTATCCTGTATATGTCTGTGTGCCCACTTGGACCTCTGAGGTGCTTTGGGAATTTTTCCCTGGTAGTACAGTTTGTTTCACGTGTTAAACCCAGGCTTCTGTGTTCAGAGCTGCCAGTGAGTCACACTGGGTGTCTGACCCAGCCAGCTCAGTCCTGCTATTTGACTTCATATAATTCATTTCATAACTGAGCTACAGGGTCACCAAAGTGATTAGAGGGATGGAGTACCTCTCCTATGAGGAAAGACAGAGAATTGGGATTATTCACCCTGGAAAAGAAAAGGCTTTGGGGTGAACTAATTGCAGCCTTCCAATACCTGAAGGGAGCCTACAGGAAAGATGGAGAGACACTATTTACAAGGATGTGTAGTGACAGGACAAGGGGGAATGGCTTCAAATTGAAAGAGGAGAGGTTTAGATCAGATACTAGGAAAAAATTCTTTACTGTGAGGGTGGTGAGGCACTGGTACAGGTTGCCCAGAGAAGCTGTGGATGTCCCATCCCTTACAGTGCTCAAGGCCAGGTTGGATGGGGATCTGAGTAACCTGGTCTAGTGGAAGGTGTCCTTGCCCATGGCAGGGCTTTGGAAGTAGATGACCTTTAAGATCCCTTGAACCCAGGTTATTCTGTGAAAAAAGAGACTGCATAAAGAAAACATCTTTTGAGAGGGAAAAAGCAGTTTTCTTTTTTTTCCCCCCCTTATGTTGTTAATAAACCTGACAGTGATTTAAGATCCTATCACTTCGGAATTGTGCACTGCTCTTTTCCAAATTGCTTTCTATCATCCCTACCTTACATTTTGTTTTGTCATAGATTCAAGAACTGTAGAGCTCTAGTTTCATACTCAATAAACTAGCTTAATGAGTTAATAGTGGGGTTTTTTTCATATTAAGAGAAATAAGTTAGTGATGTGAGAAATCACTCTTCTAATGGAAAGGGATCTAGTTCGGCACAAGGGGGCAGTCATGTTATATATGAAATTTTCCCTACTTTCGAGTTACTCAACTATGGGTTAATAGGCAATTGGGTGACTAAATTAGCATTGTAGGGTGGCATGTCTTGTATTTCAACAGGTTTCACTGATGCTCCAAATACAGTGTTTGCCAGAATTTTAGGAAGGATTTACTTGTAATCCTTATTTTGAAGGGTAAAAAAATCTTACATGTGTATGATAAACTGTTTCAGTCTTAAAGGTTAAAAATGTAGGTGTGTGATAATGTCAATGTTAGATGAGATGACTGCAGTACTTTCCACACTTGTCTCACCTACAGACATCTCACTTAAGTGTTAATATCACCTCAGGATTGTGGAATAAGAGGAAATCTAAACATAATATACCTTTTAAAAACTCTAGATACAAAAGATTTTAGTTGGAAAGTGTACTTGGTTTAAAAGTTGTTGATCTCTGAGATGGATTGAGTAGGGGATTGCTCCAAATTTGTTTTGGACATGAGATAGGATAGTGCTCAGGAAGCCTTATTTCCCTCCTTCTCATGCCTGCTGCTTGCACTCCTAAAGGCCAGTTGGGTGATGTTCAATACAATTACTGAAGATTCAGTACAGTTACTGTGATCAGGGCTTGTTGGGAAGCATTAAAACTTAAAGTTGGCCAGATAAGTGATAGTGTTTTCCCTCAGTGACTCTGCTTTGTGTTTGAATGATCCAGCTACTCCCAATAGGAATTTGAAACGGTTCGATTTGCCTTGTAGGTGAAGTTGCATGAGCACAGGGCTCCAGAATTATAAAGTAAAGTGATTTTATTCCTAATCTGTCATGACACATTATGAGCAAGTCTTGCAGCACAGGTCTTGAGCACAGCTCTGCACACAAGTTTCAAACATAGGTCCGTGGTGAGAATAGGTCTCAGAAGAGAATGCAGGGTGGAAAAGAAGTTAACAACTTAACATGTTATCTAACTCTAAGTTTGGAATCTGTTTCCTGTTAAGAGGGAACACATATTTAAAAGCTGATAGACCTTTAGTATTCTGCTGCTGAGCAAGGTTACCTATAGCATGTCAGAATCTCCCTGGTTTCTGGAAACTATTAAAAGAAAAAGGAAAAACCCTTGAAAGATGAGGCAAAATGTTATAAATAGTGGTGGAACCACTGAGTCCTCAACTGGATATAAACAGGGTGTAAGTGACTCAGAGGGGTGATAATCCTGAATTTTATGTTGCCATCTCCTAGTGTGTCTCACTCGAGGTCATTTTTGTAGAAAGTGGGCTTTTCCTTGGAAAATTATGATACTTGGGAAGTTGCATTTTTTTAATGTTTCCTTATCATGGCTCATAGCATTTTGCTATGTTTTTTGGGTGGCTGAATATTAGTTTCATCAGATATGGCATACTTTGCTGCCATGAAAGAATAAAAAGATTGATGATTCATCTTTCATGAGTTCCCTTATTTTAACTTGCTTAGCTAGGTTGGATCAACAAGAAAAAGTTGGGTAGATGTGCATACACTGCTGCATAGGGTTATGTGATCCTGTTGTCTCCATGTCACCCATCTCCAGATGAATTTTGACCTTGCTGTATGGCCTCACCTTAATTTCATAGGAGTTAAGTCTAAATGATACTAAATTTCATTAACTAAGCAGTTGTGTAGGAGAGAAGGAAGAGGGAAAGCTCACAGGTGGTTCCTCCACTGAAGTGAAAGTCTTACAACCCGCAAAGGGAGCTAACCAACCAGGTTTTGTAAATTCTCCTGTGCATAAAATTAGAGAGAGGATGAGATGTTATTGAAGATGAGAGCTGGGAAATGCCTATGATTTAATGAAGTGAAGCCCTACATAAGTAAAGATGCAGGTATTCTCTACGTGAGCAATGAAATTGTGAGGGAGATGGCTGTGACAGGCTGCTTTCTCAACTGTGTTTGAACTTCTTGTGGTAAGCCAGTATCTTCACAGCAATTGAATGACTGACTCCAGGAGACAACCCCTGTCCTCCTGGTAATTTTTCTGTTCTTCTTGACAGGTAGCTTCAGATTGATTTCATATGACAGTTTGATGGACGTTTCAATTCAGGGAATGAATACTTCACTCTCACTCAAGGTCAAACTAGTGAGATTACACTAACCTTGAACTAGGTATTTCCACTTCCAGCATCTGTCTGCTTCCAATGTGGAATTGAGTATATTCTACTCCAGGGGATAAGAGGGGAAAAGTAGATATAACAGCTCTGTTTGGGACAGATGGGGAGAAAGGTACTGCAGCAGTAATGTAAGGCTTAGCGTATCAGTCGAAATAATTAATTTTTCTGACAGCAGTCAGTATGTTTTGCTCATCTCCATTAAAGGACAGAACAAGTGAGGTGTACGTGAGGCCTGAACAATATTTTTTTCTTGAAATGACGTCTGATAATGATTTTGTAGTAGTCCATCACTGACTCTTCTCCAATACTTGATCCTCTAAGCTGTTGCATCTGAGCTCTGGTTTTGATGCATTCATGAAAGGGAAAGTGCTGCTGCCTTATGGACAGGGAAGTAAGCTGCAGAGTGTGCTAATTAGTCTTGGTTTATTAAAGGTAGGTGAAGATGTTCTTAGGAACCTTCCTATAAGATTGTTAAACTACATTTTTTATCAAATGGAAATAGTTAAAGGTTTTTTCATCAGCTTGTCATGGGACTTGGCAAATCCATGGATAAATTGATGGCTGGATTCTTTTGTCCTTTTGTCCCTTCTTTTCACCAGAAAGACAAAGTATATAATTTCATCATCTGTCTTGTATTTTTAAAAATAAATTACATCTACTTTTTTCTCTTGTAAATCTTTGCTGTAGGATAAAAGTTGTCAATATCTGAAGGATGAGAATCAAAGTGGCAGCACGTATATTTTCAGAAGTTCAGTTTTAACTTGGGCAGAGGCTCATTTATAATCCTCATTGGACAATGCGTTTGTTCTCTTCGACAGTTGAATAAGGGGAAAAGACATGTTGAAAAATGTGTTCCTGTCCTCTTTTTCTGTGTGCTTTTCTCTACATCTGTGCTTAGCAGAATCCCTCAGGGTATCCTGGATTGTATTTACCAGGAAGAAAGAATACCTGATTAGACTAGCATTACTCCTCCTGATTATGGTGTCATCAATTAACTTATATGACTCAAAAGTGAAGCTTGCCAGTCATTTTAAAGCTCTGCATAATGAAACTCAGGAAGTTTGCTCCTACGGCAAATTTCTTCAACCTTTGTTTAAAATAGTATAAAATAACTTCCTTTAATTGGGGAAATATACTGTTGGCAAAAGGCAAGGGCAAAGTATAACTCTTTAAACATTAGAAAACATGAGTCCATCGTATCTGACAAGTTAGAACTGGTTTCTCCACACATCCAATAGTAGACAAATGGCATCGGTGTAATAATTAAAGCTTAATCCATGTAGTCATAAGCTATTATAAGTAATTGCGACTATTGCAGCCTATGAGTTTTGCTTTTCTTATCTTTCAGAGTGGGTTTTTCTTTCTCCTCCTTAAAGGAGGGGAAATGCCTCAGTGCTTTTGAAGGGCTGGTAGGGCAGCTTGACAGTTATGTAAGCAGCTGTCTGCAGAAATTCATTAAATGTCTGATTGTGCATAGCCATGTCTGACCCTTGGTGTGCTCATGCTGAGCTTTCCCCCCGCCAGCTACCTTCTTGTCTCTGGCTGATATTGTGGATATTCATTTACAGGGGTGCAGACTTCACTGGTCCTCCTCACAGGAAAGTATGCCATGATCCCTTTAACTTTGTAGGCAGGGGTTCACATTTTTCTGTGAAATTCAAAAGGAATTTGGTCTCTAAATGGTGTGGCTTCACAGAAGAATTAATATGGTCCCATACACATATTGCTTCTTGCTACTTTTGTGTTTGAGGCTCTTCCATTTTCTTAGGTGATGTTCCAAGAGATCCAGAAAGTGGGGTTTTTTTAATGTCCAGCTTTACCTGATTCTGTGTTTGAAAGTACTGGTGTTTACCTGGCAATTCTAACATAAAGGAAAGCTGTAAATCTTTAGTATTGCAAGGGGTGTTCAACCACTGACATATAGGGAACTGGTGACTTCACATCTTGTGCTTATTCTATTCTGTGTTATATCCCTTTATCCATTTCCTGTATTCAGATTTTTCATTTTTCGACATCATAGTTCCATTTAGTTTTCTTGCTTAAATGAAATTTCATCAGGACTTCTAAAACAGATCTTGCAGCTCATGTATTTCTTAACTCTACCTATGTGATGATGCCATTTATAGCCAAAAGAGGCTTAAGAATAATGTGGGGTTCCTTCTGACTTCTGTTGAGATTGTTAACAGTTTGTTTTTGTGGTTTGTTTTGGGTTTCTTTTTCAAAAAAAATCCCCGAGCTCGGTTGTAGTTGAGAGGCTACAGGACTAAATCATGCCAAGGCTGCAGCCACTAGACTTAATCAATATCCTAAAGATATGCTACAATCGAAAGTTTTTGGGAAACATTTTCTGAGACCAAGGTATGGTGGAACCAAAAGGATTGTTCTAAGGTTGCAGAAAGCTGCCTGGCTGTTCTTTCTGCTTCTTCTGCCCTTGTAGCTGCACTGATCATTCTGTTTATTGCTTCAACTGAGTATTGTATCATGCATTTTATTGGACAGTAATTCTGGTCTTGACCATCCCTTGCTTCCCACAAAACAGCAGACACTCTCAGCTGAGTTGGCAATTAAGCCAAAGGAAGAATACACCGCTTTTGGGAGTAGCTGTCTTCTGAGCATGTAGCCCCCAATTTAGGTAATTGGTTAAGCATGCACTTTGAGTGCTTTCTGAGTGTTAATAGCTTCAGTGGAGGTAACGTTTTGTTTAACATACAGCATGTGCCTGCATGTGTTGCTGAATCAGATCCAGCTGAATCCCTGTAAATGATCAGGGATTAGAACTGAGATTCTCCAATTCTCTTGTTTGGACTGTGTCTGCCAACTATGAGCCAGGTTGAGTAATCATAGCATTGCCAGCCTCGAAAAGGTCATAAATTGTGAGTTAGGCCCTGCTGAATCACAAGACTTAAGGAAGTATCAGCATCTCCTTTTAACTATTTGTTTTCTTAGCCCTTTGGCTACACATAGTTTTAAGCCCTTCCGTAAAGTTAGAAGTACACTTAAAATTTTGAAGGTGTTCCCATAAATCCTTGAAGGTTCAATCCGTCAAGTTTTTTCTTGAATCCTTTCTCTTGGTCTGTATATAATCTTTTTTCTCTCTCACACACACAGCCCTTATGCAGTTTACTTTTGTCATCCAGAGAGAGGACACCAGATCAGTTGATGGCTTTGGAGAGGGAGGAGAGTTCCGGTGTCCTGGAGTATTCTCATCTATGCCATGAACCTTTGTTATTTTACCAGTTAAAACAATTTTTTACTATAACTTTGTGTCTGCTTTGGCTGGTAAATACCCAGAATTTTGAATCTGTAATGTTTGTGAGCTTATCTCATAAGAAGTATGTCAAGAATCAACAGTGGTTGTTTCATTTCCTGGGAAATTCAGGCAAAAGGCTTCCATTTTTGCAGTGGTGTAGCGGGAATTATGCAGCCGAAGTCAAGGGAAAAACCATCAGCTTGGCTGTTTGAGCTGGGGTAAACTGGAGGACATCTGAGCACAGAGCCAAGCAGACCCCTCAGCCTGGTCTGTGTCCAGTGAGGACGCTTTACCCTGACGGCGTGGAAGGCTGTGGGTGTGTGTATGGATAAATGTGTGTGTATGTTAATTTACAAACTCATTAATTCAAGTGAGCACTTCCCTTTTTCTTCACCATTTATTCCTCTCTGCTTTTAAGCTGATTTGTGCTCCTTAATTACTCTTGTACTTTTGGCAGCTGAGGTGCCTTTTGTGCAGGGAAACCTGATTCTGTTTTCTATCTAATCTATGACTTGGTTTGCATTTTGTTAATATTATGAAGAGATTTTCCGCAGTGACCTATGCTGACCTCCTCCCCCCAGCATTTTATGTCTTCAAAATTTTCTGGCAATATCTATTTTATTTAATCTAGAAAAAATGTGTCCGCCAGGTTTGTCCTTCTTTTCTACTTGGCTGCAACAGGAGATGTATATTTTGTACTGTTGTCGTAAATTCTGATTCATTTATTGATAATTTCTACTTAAAACCTCTGTGCCTTGCGTGCATGCTCACAAACACACTCACTTTTTTCTCTCTGGGAGGGATAGAATGCATTTCTGAAAGCCAGAGCAGAAGTGTTTGTGGACTCGGCCCAAAGGTAGGCAGCGGGTAGCTCGTTTCCCGCCCAAATCCCGAGGTTTGCTCTGCATTCCAGTGCTGTGCCGTGTATTTGTCGTCCGAGCGCAGACACATGTTCAGTCTAGCAGCTCCTCTTTCAGCCAGTGTTTGAGCAGCGGTTAAAAGAAGATGCACTCATGTGGAAAATCCTGGCAGCAGGCACCCTGGATTGTGTTACAGCAGCTGTCCTCAATGGGAAGGCATTGATGTTTACAGTGTGTGTTTTTCCATGGAATTTTGTTTGTCTGCCGTATATATACAACACAGGCTATTCTTCTCTGTGATGTGTTTTTCAGTGCTTTATACACAGCGGTAATATTTATATATTAAAGGGGAATGCAGATGTAAGGCAGACATGGGCTTGAAAACATTCACAATTAAAACTGATATGTAGTAACTTAGATTAATCAGCATCTTTGAAACAGACAGAAAAAAGGGGGCAGTAAAAAGCCTTACTGCTCTGAAACATGCAGTCTTTCTTCAGCATAATATTGAAAAATCTTGGTAAGAACAGCAAATGCTTTTCAAAAGAACCTATTTGTCAGCAAATTAATTAGTAAAGTCTTTTTAATTGATAGATTTTTTTTCTTTTTTTTTTACATGGAACCTCAAGGTGGTCGTGTAATCTGAATTGCAAATGGTTTAACTGACAGTAACAATGTTGGATGTCTTGATACAGGACAAATAAACCTCTTTGCATTCTTTTTCCAAAAATATAAATGTAATGTGGTATCACTTTTTCATAGATATTTTTAGGGGATTTGTCATTTCAGCACCTAGGCCATAACTGGCACAAGTATAAGATGATGTCACTTCTGCCTCTGTCATACTTCCATTTATTTTTAGGGGAGGAAGTATTTTCTGGATCTTTTTCACTTATTGAGGTCATGGAATCCTTACGGTTGGAAAAGATTTCCAAGATCATTAAGTCCAACCTTAGACCGATTACTACCACGCCAGCTAAACCATAGCACTAAGTGCCATGTCCAGTCATTTCTTGAGCACTTCCTGGGATAGTGACTCCACCACTTCCCTGGACAGCCCATTCCAATGCTTAACTATGCTTTCAGTGAAGAATACCTTCCTGATGTCCAACCTGAACNATGTGTCTGCGAACTGACTGAGGGGCTCCCAGCTTCTCTAGGAGAATTCCATGGGAGATGTACCAAAGGCTTTACTGAAGTCCAGGTAGACAAGATCCACAGTGGGCCTTGCATTGTTTTCCAAAGCCGTAGTTCAGCAAAATGCTTTGATGTGCTTGCTCAAAGTTAGGCAGCTTGCACAGGATTTAAGCACTACTGTAATTGGGATTTAGAGTATCAAATAATCTGTAGTTTATGGCTAAGAAAACAGTATTTTTTTCCCCTGGGCTCTCGCCCATAACGAGTTGGATATGAATTAAGTCTAAAGCCATTTCCACATCTGTTTGACACCCTTGGATCATTCCAAGACCTGTCTGTCCTAACAGCAACATTGTGCAATGCAGTGAGGTGTATAAAAGGAAGAGAGCAGCTCAAGACAGTCAGATCTTAATCTTTTTGGATACTTCATAATAAAAAGGAGCTGCACATAATGCCTGTGTAAAATGGAATGGGCATCCCGAATACCATGTATTCTATCTGAATATGCTTCTCTAAGTTCAAGAAACATCAGCCTCTGGGTTGGATCACTTGCTGTTTTGCTGTTGTGATAGGACGTAGATAGAAATCTGAAGTCAAGTACTCTGGTTACTCTTTGGCAATAGATGCTCTGAAAAAATTGCTCAACAGTATTTTAAGTTGCATTTGGATAACCATGTTCAGCACTAGATGTACAATTGTCTTAGGTTTACAGAAAGAAATAGTGTCTTTGTGTACAGGTCAGCCAGCCTCCAGAGTCTTCCCAGAGACAAAATCACACCCAGAAGCTTGCAGTCTGGCATAATTAATGAACATCATAAAAAAATCCCACACAAATGAAACACACATTTTGTGACGTAGTCTGCT
>VZRS01002015.1:336361-346696 GCA_013398055.1 Ifrita kowaldi
TCCCCCAACCCCTTTTCCCCTGGGCAGCTTCCCAGCCACTCTGCCCCAGCCTGCGGCACTGCCTGGGGCTGCTGTGACCCAAGGACAGAACCAGTCACTTGGCCTTGTTGAACCTCACTCCATCGGCCTCAGCCCATCGATCCGGCCTGTCCAGATCCCTCTGCAGAGCCTTCCTGCCCTCCAGCAGATCAACACTCCCACCCAACCTCATGTGTCTGTGAACTGACTGAGGGGCTCCCAGCTTCTCTAGGAGAATTCCATGGGAGATGTACCAAAGGCTTTACTGAAGTCCAGGTAGACAAGATCCACAGTGGGCCTTGCATTGTTTTCCAAAGCCGTAGTTCAGCAAAATGCTTTGATGTGCTTGCTCAAAGTTAGGCAGCTTGCACAGGATTTAAGCACTACTGTAATTGGGATTTAGAGTATCAAATAATCTGTAGTTTATGGCTAAGAAAACAGTATTTTTTTCCCCTGGGCTCTCGCCCATAACGAGTTGGATATGAATTAAGTCTAAAGCCATTTCCACATCTGTTTGACACCCTTGGATCATTCCAAGACCTGTCTGTCCTAACAGCAACATTGTGCAATGCAGTGAGGTGTATAAAAGGAAGAGAGCAGCTCAAGACAGTCAGATCTTAATCTTTTTGGATACTTCATAATAAAAAGGAGCTGCACATAATGCCTGTGTAAAATGGAATGGGCATCCCGAATACCATGTATTCTATCTGAATATGCTTCTCTAAGTTCAAGAAACATCAGCCTCTGGGTTGGATCACTTGCTGTTTTGCTGTTGTGATAGGACGTAGATAGAAATCTGAAGTCAAGTACTCTGGTTACTCTTTGGCAATAGATGCTCTGAAAAAATTGCTCAACAGTATTTTAAGTTGCATTTGGATAACCATGTTCAGCACTAGATGTACAATTGTCTTAGGTTTACAGAAAGAAATAGTGTCTTTGTGTACAGGTCAGCCAGCCTCCAGAGTCTTCCCAGAGACAAAATCACACCCAGAAGCTTGCAGTCTGGCATAATTAATGAACATCATAAAAAAATCCCACACAAATGAAACACACATTTTGTGACGTAGTCTGCTTTGGCTTTTTATAAGAACTCAGTATTCAGTACTGATACTTCAGTCCAGATGCTGAGGTGGTGTATCTGAACAAATCACTGTGTTACACAGTGAGATGGTCTCTACCTGTACTGCAAGGAGCTTGAGTTTCAATCATTTCCTAGCTTTCTGCTGTTTAAAAAAAAGAAAAAAAGCCCCAATTTTTAGCTGTACAAAAACTGTATTTTCAAGTAAAAGACTGTGCAAGTGTAGCCATGTCAAACCTTTGCATCTATTCCAAGCATTTATCAAAGACATGTAGTGTCAGCAGGAGGCTCTTACTGCACTGTGGCTGTAACAAAGCCCAAAGAAGTGGAAGGTGTACAGGGCTGCAGTTCAGACAGTGCTCCTTAGGCATAAAAAATAATTTATTTTTACTAGTACCTCACACAGTCAAGCAGTCATAGTTAGTTTCAGCCAAGTCTTCCTTCTCTTTGATCTCTGTGCTGCCTGCTATTATAAGATACTGAATTATCACCACCTCCCTCAGGCTGCCTCAGAAGTTTACAGATGCAAACTTTCAAATCAGTTTATGTTCAGCTGGTTTCCCCTTACTCCCTAACATGGCAAACCAGCCAAAGCAGAGTTCACAAAAGAGAAAAACAGTAGTGCAAAACACTTAATATATAATCACCCATTTATTTTTAAAATCTTTCCCAAAGGAATATTGTTTACCCTTTAATATTAATCTATGATGAAAGCAGAGTCCCTTTGCAACTTGCATTCGTGGTAGGGCATTTATGTATAGGCACTGCAAACAGTGATGATTGTTTCTAAAGAATTCAAGGTAATTAATTTGTGTGTTTATGTTTTTGTTTATGTGCCTGTGTAGCTGTACCTTGTGCCATCAGCTTTGGCTGAAGCATTAGCTCAGCAGCAGGAACATTGTGTGGAAAATCAGACCTATGTGGGTATGTGGAATTGCATGTTAACGTTTTCACCAAATTGCTTCCTTTTTTTTTCCTTTAATTAGAATTATTAAAGATGTAACCACAGAGCCTCTTTTACAAAGTGCAGATCCGTACTGCTGTCAGCTTTCATAGCATTTCTCATATGTGTTGTGGCCTTGAAAGCAATTTGACTATAAATAATGCAACTCCAGTTAGGGAGTTTGGTTAAAAAAAAAGAAGTAAGACTCTGCTAATTTCATTTTCAGAGAGAAAAGTTGCTGCCTTTTCCGTTCCTTACTCTGGGATTTGAAACAAGCTAAAGTAATAGCTTGAAAGCTTTTTAATTTTCCGAATGTGTCTTTCATTACCAAGGACACTACTAAATTCTATTGCTAAACCGTCTAATCTTTAAGGTTCTGTGAGTGTAGGCAACTGTGAGGGAAGCTGCATAATTCAGTGGTGAAGTCATGCCTGATTCATTGGCCATTATTTATTATACAATAATTTCTGTAGTTCCTAAAGATGATAATCCTAGAGATAAGCACTGATGGGAAGTCAGCAATCGTGGACCAGGAATGAGATGATCAGCATTACATGCTAGAGTAAAATCTGGTAGAAGAGGTTCCACTGAGAAATACTGTATTTAATGCTGACTGTCTTAAAAAATGGCCCTAACAAGCTTTTAAAGCTTTTTTTAACCAATTCCTTATTAAAAAGCCTGTAAAAAATTATAATTAATTTTTGTGTCTTCACTATTAGTGGGTATGTTTTTTGACAGTCTTTTCTTTATTCCTCCCTGCTCTTAGCAGCTTTTCTTGTTTTGGTTCATTAATGTAATTTAACTAAAAAACTCTTAGGAAATTCTGAGTGCATGGTGCAGGTGGCTGATATGAGCTTCCCACACCCAGCTTTTCTGTATCTCAGTAATGTAACCTGTGTATTCCTGTCCTTCAACTCTTAGCTGGCAATCTGTGGCTCCAAGTAGTGACAACCTGTATTGTGTCCTCGAGAAGATGACAAATGGCAGCTGGAGACTGGCTTGAGAACAACTGCATTTATTTCCATTTGAAACATAATCTGTGCCTCCTCCCCCTCTCCTTTCCCCACCGTGTTTTGAATAGAGCACTCAGGGAAGGGAAGGAGAAAAGAAAAGTTTGGCTGACACTTGTTTGCCTTGGGTTTAGTTCAGCAGCATCTGTGGCCTCAGCAGAGCGGGCAGCCCTGGGAGTTGGTAGCTCGGTGCTGCGAAGCAGTGAGGTGTGTTCTGTGTGCTGCAGTGCAGGCAACATTTAAATCTGTACTCAGTGGTAGCATTTCTTTGTTGTGAGAGAAGAGGTGGGTAGTTCCTGGCTTCGTGGAAGTCAGTGGGGGTTTTGCCAGAAATCTGAGCAGGCCTTAGATTTTATGCAGAGTTTTTAGCGTTGTTTTGTTTCCAGGATTTGTCCTGAGCTGTATCCTTATGTGCCAGCACTGTCTTTAGTCGCTGCTCTGCTCCGTGTGTGATGGCATAGTCAGAACCTGGGGCCTGAGTGGAAATGCTGCTAATCCAAACAGGATCTGTGCCCTTGGGATTATGTATTTTAAACCTACCTGAAAGCATTGCAGTGGGAATTCCTTCAGTACCAAAGCTGGGACTGAAGTTGAACGTGCCAGAAAACAACCCAACAGCTGTCACTAAATAATAAATGGTGCTGCAAGGAAGGGAGGGCTGATTAGTGGGATAGAAGTGCAGGTACGCATGATGGATGTGCTTCTTAGAAACCAGCCAGCAGAAAACTGGATATAAAGACATGGACCAAAATAAAAAGCTTCATATATTCTCCTTAGGGACACAAGAAACATTTGACAGATCCAGTTTTCTGAGTCAGGCGTGGTGTGATGCCACGCAAAGCAGGCACATGCTTTGGAGTGCATAGAAGCCTCAGAACAGGGCAGTTCAAGGATGTGTCTCTATTCAACAGAGCATCAATAAAGTAAGCACTTCATGCTAAGTTAGGAACATATATGATCTAAGTACAGGTTTTATTCTTAGTAACTCTTCCAGTACCAGTTTGCCACAACTTGCTTAAAATTTACAGCAATTACAGTTTTGTTTGTTCTCGTGATACTTAAATGGTATTCTAAGCTAACAATAGTTTTAAATTTGTATGTTAAAACAAAAGCTCTTGATAGGAGATATTTGGTAAATTGTGCATGTCAGCTGAACGCAAAGTTACAAGAAAAGTTAGCAATGCACTACTGACCATGCACAGTATTCATTCCAGTCGCTAAGCAGTGCAGAACTTTCTAGCAATTGCGAATGAAGATAAAAAACTAAACTCAAATTGAAAAACTGTAATATAACCGTCCATTTGAAACATGAAAAAAAAAAATCAAGATAATGATGAAAAGGAGCTTGTTTTTAACCTTTTAGCTAAAATCTTAATTTAGCAAATATATAGTAAGCTTTTAAACAAAATTTGATTAAAATTTTCCTTAAAAACTATAGAATGAGTGTCTCAGGATAGGAAATTGTGAATGATGCCTTTGTTTACTTTTAAGGAGAATACCCATTTTTACTGTCCAGTTAATTTCTGCTAGTGGAAAACTATTGTAGAGATTATCAAAGTACATTAAACCCTGAGAAAGAGCTGACAGCAATGCCAAAAACTGTCCTGGACTACTTTACTGTGCATTTTGATGAACAATGATGTTTACAATTTGTTTTGTAGTAGAATTGTATATTGTGGCCTCAGGCAGAGAGCTGTTTTACTGCTTCTCTCTCTTTCCTCTGACTATGAAAGAATTGTTGAGTCACCTGTGCCTGCTCCAGTGCTTGAACATTTTCAGCACATGCAAGAGCTTTTCAAAACGGCATCTTCAAGTGGGAATGGATTTTATTTTTAAAATCTTATTTCCATGAAAAGATTTTCTCTGTGGCACATTTACATATGTTTTGCTAGTATTTACATTCTTAATTGTTTCTGGGTTAATTTCTGAAGTGGTATGTACATTTTGTAGGGTATATAGGTGTATATTTAAGGTTAAGCACATTACAAATCATATCCTTACTGAGCAAACAACTTATGCATCTCCTGGAATCTAATTAAAGTTAACGGGATTATTGACATGCTTAGGATTAAGCACATTCTTGAATATTTTTCTGAACTGAGGCTACTGCTTTGACCTAGTATTTTAGTCAGTTCTGGAAGCAGAATGGAATAAACAGTTTGCTACCTTGAGTGTCTCATAACTGTGGTGAACTCTTCTCCACGAAGGAGAAAGTGTGAAGTACAGTGTGCACCTGGTTTAGTGGAGATTAAGAATGCTGTTACTGCAAAGGAGAAACCAAGTTTGCTGGGTTTTGTCTTTTTTGTTGTTGTTTTGAACAGATAAAAATTCAGCTTTAATTCAAATGCTGCCTTTAAATCAACCAAAAACCATCTGTGATGCTTACAAAATAATTAACTTCTGCAAGTTATTCTGAACTGGAGCTCTGCTAGTTCACAGTCTGAGCAGTTCAGAACTGGTGCACTGACCGTTGAATTGAAGACAAGTAAATCAAAGCCGCTTTTCCTGTCACACATACTTGTGTTAATCCTACTACAAGAGACCAAGCAGAGACGCAGTAGGTGTTCAGAGTTGCTGAAAAGTTCAAAGTGTGCATTCCCGGTAGGATGCGGTGACTCCAGGGTGCACTGGCTTTCAAAGGGTGACGTCGCTGCATCGCAGAAAGGCTCTGCTCCTTTCGGGCTGCTTAAAAGGTACTCTTGTATTTGGTAGGAAGAAGGCTGTGGAAAGCTGAAAGGGAACAACTAACAGCCAGTGTGGCTACTGTGGCTCCTGAATATTTTATTTTAATGTATTCCACTGCAATCACTTTATGAACAATTCACACTTAACAGAAATCAAAGAAGGAAGAAAACCCTTTAGATCATCTTGGCTGATGCTCTTGCCAGTGCAGGATTGTATCCTACTGTATTTTCCTCTGGTGTCCATTTTTATCTGCCTTAAGTGATAATGCTTTCCCTAAGAGACTGTTTCATAGTCTAGTATATTTTACTGTTAGGAAATTTCTTGATGCTCTGTAAACTAATTTTAACTTTGTTTAAGTTCAAACTGTTACTGCAAGACAAACCTCTAGGAACTTAAGCTAAGTAATTCCCATTGCTGTCCTTGGGAGTTTACACAGTTCAGGTACCTGTAAGTCTCACAATTATGCTATTTTAGAAACAGTGTTACTGCACACAATTTTTTCACAAAAAAACCCCAAACCACACAACAACAGACAAACAAAAAAACCCTCCGGCAAACAACAAAAAAAACCCCCAAAACCAATTGAGTGTTCATCAACCTGGAGTTTTTCCGTTGTAACTGCGTAAAAGTTTGTGGTGAAATTCAACCCCATGTTTATAACAGCTTCTGGGTCAGCTGTGTAGCCTATGCTGTTTATTTATTTTAAAGGTAACGGTGTACATTGAAATACAGGAGACACATGAAGCTGCAGGCAGGGGTGGTTTGGTTTGTGGTGGTTTTGTTCTTTGGGGTTTTTTTGAATCCCACATTGGACTGTTTAGTTTTGTTCCAGATGTTAAAAGGAATTGCTGACCCTTTATAATAGCCTAGTAAATCTAAAGAGCTGTAGAACTGAGTGATTTGCATATTCCCAGTTTTGGCAGATGTGTATAGACTGCAGCATCTCTGACCTGAGGTATGGAAGAAACGAAGGAAGAAGGGGTAAAACAAACAATTTGTTGACACTGCTGTTAACTCAGTGGGAATCCAGCAGATACCCTCAAACCATCAGCCATGCCACTCGCTGTATTTAGGACACAGGGACAAAGAGGCCCACGTGCAGTTACCAAACTGTGTCACGTTCAGTGCCCAGCTGCAGGAGAGTGCAACGTAGGAAATGATTCTGTGCAGTCCGATGGATCTCCAACACAGATCTAAAGTAACGGACACAGGAATAGGGTTCACAGTGCTTGCATCAGCCCCCATGAATGCCTCTTGCCCGTGCAAATTGCATGGATGTATGGCTGGCCCTGGCCTGGCAGCTCAGCCTTTGGAGGTACCCTTTTCCACCATGTGGCGTGACTGTGAATAGATAAAGATGTCTGCAGTCTTATTTCATAGCTGCTTTCTAGGAGAACTCCTTTAAAATACTCTTGAAACCACAGCTCTTGCTTCCTGAGGCTGTGATTGGTCTTTTAAAAATACACACTTCTGTGCCTAATACAGACCCAGCATTGTGTTTCTGTGGTAGAGAAGGAGTTAGGAAGAGATAATTGTGGAGTCGTAAGAATGAGGGGCTGATAAGAGCACTNGAACTGGTGCACTGACCGTTGAATTGAAGACAAGTAAATCAAAGCCGCTTTTCCTGTCACACATACTTGTGTTAATCCTACTACAAGAGACCAAGCAGAGAAGCAGTAGGTGTTCAGAGTTGCTGAAAAGTTCAAAGTGTGCATTCCCGGTAGGATGCGGTGACTCCAGGGTGCACTGGCTTTCAAAGGGTGACGTCGCTGCATCGCAGAAAGGCTCTGCTCCTTTCGGGCTGCTTAAAAGGTACTCTTGTATTTGGTAGGAAGAAGGCTGTGGAAAGCTGAAAGGGAACAACTAACAGCCAGTGTGGCTACTGTGGCTCCTGAATATTTTATTTTAATGTATTCCACTGCAACCGCTTTATGAACAATTCACACTTAACAGAAATCAAAGAAGGAAGAAAACCCTTTAGATCATCTTGGCTGATGCTCTTGCCAATGCAGGATTGTATCCTACTGTATTTTCCTCTGGTGTCCATTTTTATCTGCCTTAAGTGATAATGCTTTCCCTAAGAGACTGTTTCATAGTCTAGTATATTTTACTGTTAGGAAATTTCTTGATGCTCTGTAAACTAATTTTAACTTTGTTTAAGTTCAAACTGTTACTGCAAGACAAACCTCTAGGAACTTAAGCTAAGTAATTCCCATTGCTGTCCTTGGGAGTTTACACAGTTCAGGTACCTGTAAGTCTCACAATTATGCTATTTTAGAAACAGTGTTACTGCACACAATTTTTTCACAAAAAAACCCCAAACCACACAACAACAGACAAACAAAAAAACCCTCCGGCAAACAACAAAAAAAACCCCCAAAACCAATTGAGTGTTCATCAACCTGGAGTTTTTCCGTTGTAACTGCGTAAAAGTTTGTGGTGAAATTCAACCCCATGTTTATAACAGCTTCTGGGTCAGCTGTGTAGCCTATGCTGTTTATTTATTTTAAAGGTAACGGTGTACATTGAAATACAGGAGACACATGAAGCTGCAGGCAGGGGTGGTTTGGTTTGTGGTGGTTTTGTTCTTTGGGGTTTTTTTGAATCCCACATTGGACTGTTTAGTTTTGTTCCAGATGTTAAAAGGAATTGCTGACCCTTTATAATAGCCTAGTAAATCTAAAGAGCTGTAGAACTGAGTGATTTGCATATTCCCAGTTTTGGCAGATGTGTATAGACTGCAGCATCTCTGACCTGAGGTATGGAAGAAACGAAGGAAGAAGGGGTAAAACAAACAATTTGTTGACACTGCTGTTAACTCAGTGGGAATCCAGCAGATACCCTCAAACCATCAGCCATGCCACTCGCTGTATTTAGGACACAGGGACAAAGAGGCCCACGTGCAGTTACCAAACTGTGTCACGTTCAGTGCCCAGCTGCAGGAGAGTGCAACGTAGGAAATGATTCTGTGCAGTCCGATGGATCTCCAACACAGATCTAAAGTAACGGACACAGGAATAGGGTTCACAGTGCTTGCATCAGCCCCCATGAATGCCTCTTGCCCGTGCAAATTGCATGGATGTATGGCTGGCCCTGGCCTGGCAGCTCAGCCTTTGGAGGTACCCTTTTCCACCATGTGGCGTGACTGTGAATAGATAAAGATGTCTGCAGTCTTATTTCATAGCTGCTTTCTAGGAGAACTCCTTTAAAATACTCTTGAAACCACAGCTCTTGCTTCCTGAGGCTGTGATTGGTCTTTTAAAAATACACACTTCTGTGCCTAATACAGACCCAGCATTGTGTTTCCGTGGTAGAGAAGGAGTTAGGAAGAGATAATTGTGGAGTCGTAAGAATGAGGGGCTGATAAGAGCACTGGAGTTGGAAGGCCAGTGTGATAGTGTGTCCCTGCTGCCTCTCCTCCAATTACTGGCTGAAATGGCTCATCTTAATTAGAAACTTCCTGGCAGCTGTGGATAATCTTCAAGGTTGTAGTGCCTCATTTTTATTACCTTTGTCTCTCTAGTCTGCTATTTAACAGTGTGTCTCATTACAAAATGAAAAGCTTTGTCTTCCAAAGTTAGGCTTATAAAAAGTGTTACACTCCATATTCTGAAATGTCTTTGGATGAACCTTTTCCTTTCATTTTTTTGCTATGTGTTTATCCAGTACATCTTGCGGAATCGTTTTGTGCTTGGTTTAGATAGTTGACTTTACAAGTGCTCATTTATACTCATGTATGCTTTACACACATTATCTTTGCATGGAAAAAGGACAGTTCAGAAAGCTTCTTCTTTGTAAATAGAACATTGCAGAATTGCTGGAATATGCTCCATCTGAGATGTCAGAGCTGATAGTAATGCCCTGTTGCGTTTTTGGGGAGATGAAGGTTAAATCAGCATTGCAGTTAAACACGGTGAATGGACTGTGGATCTTGTCTTTTCAAGGTAGCATTTGTTACAGGAGTCTCTGAAAGCACTGCTGGAGTTAAGCATCTGTAAGTACTTTTATTATAAACCCTTATTTTTATAGCCTTATAGCTTGACCATAGAAATTTGCCCTCAGCAAGAATTTGGCACACAGGCCGCTGTCACCAGAGGAGTCAAAGTTACTTATTTATTATCTTCTCTTTCTTAAATCTAATTCATTTTAATTAGAGATGAGCTTGTGTTCCAGAATTTGGATCCAAATCTTAAACTCTCCTTTCCCAGGATGAAAGGATGTATAGAGTTGACACTTATTTTTGGGCCTGTCTTTTGTTTGAATTCAGCTGGCAACAGGCGGTGAGTTAGTGTTAGATCCTTTTACTATTTTCTTTCAAAGAACAAGCTTTTTATTGTCAGTGTCCTTTCTTCCCTTTAGCATGATGTCTTCAGAAATGCTCGATTTCTTTTTTAATATTGTATTTTGCAAAAAATCAAATGGCTTCTAGCTTTTGTTTGGAAGAGAAAGAAAAGTTGGAAGACTGGGTGTTGCAACTTTGATTTGACTTCCTGGGAAAACACTAGTCTGTACAGTTCATATTAATAGCTGTGTAACTCCTGGGTCTGGGTAATGACTTTCAGCTCAGGCTATCTCTGGAAGTGAGGTCAGGCTTCTCAGGA
>VZRS01002018.1:1342-64164 GCA_013398055.1 Ifrita kowaldi
AAATGTTTATCCAGACTTGTTTTCGTGCCCCAAAAAACGGGAGCGAGGGACAAAGCCACCAGCACCGCGGGTCCATTCGCCTTTGGAACGCAGCTGGCCCACCCCACTCCTTCCTCCAGCCCATTCCCACGAAAACTCACCCTCAGTGCCGGTTTTGTCCCGCTGGAAAAAGCAAATTGGCTCTTTTTGAGCCCCCAAGCTTTTCCCGGCCGAGGGAGAAGGCCGTGAGGAGGGCGGGCGGCTCCCAGCCCTGGGAACGCTGCATCACAATGAAGGATTCTGCTCCACCCTCAATCACTTGAAAATAATGAATCCAGGTTGATGATTTCTTCCTCCCAAGGTTATGAGGGGGGCTGTCTCGCTTCTCCCTCACTGCTGGTGATTAACACCTGGACGTTTGGAAGGAAGGGAGCACCGAGTCCTGCACCGGGCCGAGAGCGGGGCCAGGAACTTCACTGATTTACACAATTCCTGGATTTAATGGAAAAGTCCAAAGGGAAAGCTGAACTGGATGCTCTCCTCTTTTTTTTTTTGTTTTTCTTTTAATATTAAATAAAGATTTTGAATGCTGGGGTAGAGGCTGGGTGGAATTATTTTCCAATAAATCAACAGGAATGTGTGCACACAGGTAAAAGATAGGAACGGGCTCTGCAGGGGGTTGGGAATCAACCACGCGCCACCGCTCAGAATTTCAAAAGCCACTTTATAAAGCAAATAAAAATATTTACTGATTTGGTACACTCACACAGAAAACCCCTAGAAAGAGTGCTAAAAACGAATGGAATCTCTGCCCTTCGCAGCTATTTTAAATTAGGTATCAAACAGACAAATCCACGGCCCCTGCCTGGTTACGCCACGACAAAACCCACGCCAGAAGCAGGCACGCGTTGGAAAAGTTGAAATGTTTTACTTCAGAGTCTGAAAAAATCCCTTCCCGGCCAGGAACTGAAGGAAGCGTCTGACGAGGAGCAGCGAGGGCCGTGCCTTTCAGCGCCGCCGGCTGCCTGCTGGGTCTGCCCCGGGAGCTCATAAAATCCCATTTCTGGGCATTCTTTCCCACTCCGGGTCTGCTTTCAGGCTCTTGTGTGTGGAGTAGAGGACGTTTGGAGCTCAGAGGGGCAGGCACAGCTTGGATCCGTAGAGAGGACAACGCAGCACTCCCAGCTCGCCCGACAGCAGTCCGCCCTTTCCAGTCCCTCCCAAAAAATCATCATCAGCATCAGGTCCGTAAGAAATGTGCACATTTAAAACAGGCATCCGTTTAAAAACTACAGGGAATGGTGCTCAACAACTTAATTTTTTTTTTCCCCCTTGCCCCACAAAGAATAAAAAGAACAAAAGCAAAAAAAATCCGGACGTTTTCCATATTTTTAAAAAAGAACCCGGGAGGCAGGAGCTAATTCCAGCTGTACCTTCCCGCGGGAGGTGGGAGCGGGTAGGGCCTCCCAGGGCCGTACGCCTGCAAACAAACAAACAAAAGCAAGCGTTTAGTTTTGGGATTAGCAGCACGAGTAAACAAGTGGGGCGAGCTCGAGGCGCCACAGAGAAAGGGACCAAACATCCTCTGCACGGAGAGGTGCCAGGGGCAGGGCTGAGCACCCCTCATCCGTCTGTGGAGGCTCCCAAAAACACACGGGCTGGGGCTGGAACCCCTGGAGCAGGGCGGAATCCCAAACAAATGCACCCCCAGCCAGTGCTGTGGGCAGGGGACTTATCCCACCCGTGACAGCGCTGCTGTGCTCTGCCTGCAGCAAAGGGACAAGGGCTGGAGCCGGGGACAGACAGCCGTACGTGGGGCAGCTCGCACCCAGTACCTCCACACAGAAGTGAAAGGAAAGGAAGGAAAAACTAAAGCTGCAGTTCCTGCGGAAGCGGTGTTTTCCAGCACTCCTTCGCTCTAGTAGGAGGCGGAAGAGACCCAAATCCCACCTTGGAAATGACTCCAAACTAGCTGTGTATTTATACTTAAATCCAGCCATTTGGTACATCGAGTATCTGGTGAAAAAATCCATCGGAAAATTTCACAGAGCACCCCCCCGAAGCGTTTAAAATGATTTCCAAACCTGGGACATTGCAGAGAACAGCAAGTTAATTAAAGGTGGTGCACCAGCACCAGCTACGGGCTTGGTTTGCTCTTTACTCGGGCTTTGTTTTGGTGGGGAGGGAAAAAGGGGCTTCCTTTCCTTTCTCTGAAAGAGAAATCCACCTTCATCGAGCCCACGGCGGCCGAGATAGGCACGGAGCCGGCCGGCAGACCTGCCTGGGAGCCTCCTGCACAGAGCCTGCCCGTGCAGGGAAGGTTTGCTTCCAGCTCTGATTGCCCGCCTAAAAAAGGAAAACGAGCTGGCTGCACCCCTTAAAAAACCCTTCCAAAGCAGCAGCAGCAGCAGCAGGCAAGGACAAAGCGGAGGTCTGCGCGAGCTGCACTGGCCCCAGATGCGGACGCTCCGCCGTGCGCTGCTCCAGGCCGGGATAAAACTGCCCAACACCTGCAGCAGCCCAGCGAGCGCATTCTGTGGTTCTCTGGGAGAGCTGGGAGGCAGCAGAGCCCTGCTCCCGGGGAGCCCCCCAGATCCATGGCAGCTGCATTAATTTTGTGAGCACTCCGCGGCAGCGCGTTTATTAACCTCTTCAGACCACGTTCTGTATGCTGTAAAAAAAGAATTCAGGGGTGAAAGGGCCCAAAGATAATTATTTATGCTGCTACGTGTCACCACTTCCACTTGAATCCCTTTTCAAGGCTTTAAAGCTTTGAAATTTTCAGGCAGCAAGGCCGGATTCAATGATTAGGTTGGCACCCTAAACCCTTTCAGGTACCTTCTCATTTCACTCCAGCCCCGAGGAAATAATGACATCTGAAAGTTCATTTGAAAATAACAACAACAGAGCGAGGCAACAAAGATTTAAAATTAACGGGGGAGATAAACAGTTGCAGCACAACTGCAAAGGGAATTTTTTAAGGAAGCAGATCCATTGGACCCAGAAGACTTGCCCTTAATCGTGAACTCTCCATGGATGTGAATAAAAATGAAAAGGGTTGTCACCAGTGGGTTTCCATGCTTCCTGCACCCACAGGCGGGTCCAGGCCAGCACCGGGGGAATTCTGTTTTGGGCAAGACCACAGCATGCCCCAGGCTCCCCATGTCCACAAGGCTCCAGGGCAGCTTTCCAAGCGGGAACTAACAGGGATACCCTCCCTGGCTCCCTGCTGGGAGACTGTTCCTGCTCGCCCTCAGGATTCCAGCTGCTGGGCACCGGGATTTAAGGCTGGCAATGAACTGCTCTAAGCACAGGTGCCTTTAGCAAGTGTATCCTGCCCGGGATGAGGGCAGAGCAGGGTGTGCCCTGGCAGACAGGCTTTTTCAAGTGTCCGTTTCCCAGACTAATTAAAGTGTCCATTTCCCAGACTAAACACTGCCCAGACTCCAGCGGCACAAAGATCCTCCCCCCATTTTTCCCCAGGAGCACAGCAGCCCCTGCTATGGATTAGTGCAATCAGGCATTTATTACTCTGGCTCTGGGGTTTGGAGTGAACCCGTGCAGCACAAAATGAAAGATTTCTGAAATCTGGTTCCATCGATGCACCTCACCTGAATTTAAAATGTATTTTAGAGCTCCACTGGTTGGGGCAAGGGTCAGGCCCCGTTATTTCCCTGTGATTGTAACCCACGTTGTTGAGTTCTGCCCGCAGTCAAAACCAGTGCTGGCAGGGTTCGTACTGGTGCTGTGCCATGTAACACACGTCTGGGTGTTACAGGCTGGCTGGGAGGAAGAAAATTCAAACTAGGAGTGACTAAAAAGTGCCTTGGCCTGAACTGAATCAGGCACCAGCAGAAGGCACATTTCCAATAGCTTGTGCCTTAATTTCCAGATAAAGGATGGGGCAATGGGGCTGGCACCCTCCTCCTCCTCCTCCCTGGGACTGCTCAGTAACCCTCCCACAGTTCTGACTTCCCCAAGCAGCAGCAGAACTGGGAGTTTAACCCAGATGTCCAGAATTTATTTTAAATGAGCATTTAGCAGCGTAACCACCCGTAGTTCTGGTACAACAGTACATGCAGATCATGTTTTACTGGCATCACACCCCCAAAAATCCCCTAAGCAGAGTCACCTGCTGCTTTCAAGCTGCATTTTCACTCTGTGGCATTTTCACGAACTGCTGACCAAGTCACCTTTAATTTTGGGTGAGGTTCTCCCCTCAGGTTTGCTTGTTTCCTTTTAACCACCCAGAGCTATTTCCAGACGTTTATTCCTCTGGCTACAAGACTCAAACATTTGCATTAAGTACTTTTCCAGCTCAGAGGAAGCCACTTGAGGGGAGAAATTCGGGAAGCTGTAAGAATCTACATTTTGAACCCGCTGGGGAGAGCCCCAGAGGTACAGTGGGCAGAAAGAAAGACTGGTGGGAATACCTGCCTCAGGCTGCAGGAAGTGTGTGACTTGGGACCACGTTTGAGGGGTGTTAATGGACACCGGTGGTGCAGTCCCAGCACGGGCCTTGTGCCAGGGCTACATCCAGAGGGGCTGGACAAGGCAGGGAAGTCACCCATCTGTGTGTGTGGTGACACTAAAACCAGCCCAGGAGTGCCTTCCCATGCCACGCTCCCTCCGCACAGCCACAGGAGGAGGAAGCCTTTCCTGGGAGGAGAACCCAGCGCACCCAGCTGTTTTCCTACCTGTCTGCCCCTGTCCATGCGATCCTCGGGTCGCTGTGGGTATCCCATGGGTCCCAGCCCCTGGTACTGAGCCGGCTGGAACTGATTTGGGGACTGCAGCATGCGGTTCCAGGCAAGGAGAGGAGCGGCTCCGGCAGTTCTGCGCAAGGGAAAAAAACACTGTGGCGTGAACGTGGCTCCCGGAGAGAGTCCCCACAGCACAGACCCCGGCCGGGATTTGTCTCAGGGCTGAGCACAGTGCTAGAGAGAAACCAGGAGCAGGGAATACCTTCCCAAATCCTCCTGAAGGCCGCTTTGCTGAGCACCTCCTTCATCACAGCCTGAGTGAGAGCTGCACTGCCACTGCACTGCACGCAGCAGAATTTTCCAATTCCCTGGAAGGCTTCCGTGCACCTTTTATCCCAGGGGCGGATTTGCCGGTCCCAAAGGCTCCCCAGCACCCCAGGAGCAAACATGTGCCACACACGGGAGCCGGGGGCTTTCTTCTCTGAACGCCCAGACTCCTTCTGGGAGCCCATTCTTCCCAGTTAATTGCAGGTTGCAAATGAATTCTTATGGCGAGCATTCGGAATCTAGGGTAGGGGCCTTGGCTGCTTTTTCCCATCCATTATTCTGCTCAATATGTCAGGAGGTCTGATCGGGAAGAAACCTTTTCAAGTTCTATTGATGCCGTTTTCAATTGACCACGGTGACCTAGCAACATAAGCACTAATTGGCACGGGCTGACTGACATTTGGTGTACAGTTCATATGGGAACGCGGACCCGACATCCATTACGGCCCGGTTTGCCAGCCCCGATCACCCACGGCAAGAAATGTTTGCATTTCCTTCAAGTGCCCCTTCCAACGGGACAATTAGAGAGCAACAGGTAGAGCACGTCCAGCGTCGTTCAATCCAAAATATTTAGGGAAACGCTGCGGCCGCGACCTGCTTGTTACAGCAGAGCACTGCCTGGATTTCAGGAAGGCAGAAGGAATCCCCGCCAACTCTGCAAACAAATAACTCGTTTCCTGCTTGGAAAAGCACTTTCCTACCTGATGGAAATGGACATGCCCAAAGACTAAGTGGTGGCACTGGGCTGTGTGCTTTGCTCCTCGCTCCAGAAATGCACAACGTTACCCAAGCCCTCCCCAGAAGGGGCAGAGCTGTAGTTACAGCCAAGAGCACTTCACACTTGTGGGGACTAAACACTCAAAACCAGCGTTCTGAGTTCGTACTTGGAACGAACTAAGCTCATACTTTGCTCATACTTGCTCCTTGCCATCAAGTGTTTTGAGTACTAACTTTTTTCCCCACATGATTCCTGGAAAACAGCAGGCTCTCCAAGAAGAATACACTGCTCAGCCAGAAGGAAAACTACTGAGAATTACCTATATAGCCCCAGCTCTGGGGCTTTCGCTAACAATCACTCTGCCTCTACAACAAGTGCTGGTGATAAATACGACTGAGGGTCACAGGCCAGCACTTGCTCCATGCCTGGAATGGGGAAGCTCGGCACAAATTTCATTTGACATTGATATTTATTTGGCAGGGAGTTTTAAACTTTTTAAGTGCTGCTTGGTGAGAAGTTGAGATGTTTAACAAATTAAACACAACACCACTATCATCACTGCTTGGCTGTAAATCACCCCCAGGTGATTCAAATCACCACTGCTTGGTGATTTAAATCACCCTCAGGTGGGGATTTGAACACGGCAAAGCTGTAGCCAAAAAAAGAACTGTGCCACTTGAAGCTCACACTGGCACAGCTACCCACAGAGTCACATCAGCTCTAACACATTCGGCCAGGTCAGCCAAATTCAGGAGAATTTACACAGAAAAACACTCCTGTCTTCATGCCTCAGCCACTTTGGACATGTCTCCTATGAACAGGTTAAACAAAAAGATTTGCTTAACCAGATGACACATTTCCAGCAGCAAATCTCTCTCTCTATAAACTCTGGACTGGCTCGAGAGCACGAAGGGGTCTCTGCAGTGCCCAGGAATGTCAGGGCAGGGGGGAGGGACCCCAACATTCATTTTCCCTGCTGCACACCAAGGTGCATCACTGGATTTAAAAGCAAGAAACCCTCCACAGGAGACAGGATTGGCTGGATTATGGACAAGCAGCTTTTCCCCCCAGGCCTGGGAAGGGAAGAGCCAGTTTAGCCCCCATGCGCCATTCCATCCCCGAAACAGCACAAAGGCTCCGAGCCTTCCTGGCAGGGACAGGGCTCCTTGCTTATCCCTCACTGATGTGGTGAATCCAGGACATCCCAGCCCCCTGCCAAGCCACTCCATCCCTGCTGGGGCTGGAGCAGGACTGGCCTCTCCCTCAGTCAGCTCCTTCCCTGAGCAGAAAGCCCTGGCTGCTCTCTCCCACGGCATCTACTGCTCCTGGAGCTGCAGCAGCAAGAGGGGGCAGCGGTTTGGGGAACCGGGGAACAAACGGGAAGCTCAAAATGCCTTCAACAGGTTCAGACATTTTTTTCCTGCACCAAGTGTCTCTCTGTGTTCAACCTTCTGCTTAAGTCTCTGCGCTTGCCTCTGCACAGCGACTCGGCATCAGCTCTAAGCGCGTTTGATCCGCTCCCCAAATCCAAAACCTTCCAAGAACACGGCAAAACTCCTTATCCTCAGTGCTGGCAGAGCTTTTCATAAACCCTCCACGGCGTAACAAAGAGAAGGCGGTGACAAGCGACAGACCTGCAGCAGTCCTTCACAAATAAAAGTATATAAATTGGCTTTAATTAAGGGGTGGGAGTGGCAACTCCCATGGTCCGAGCAATATTAAAGTTTGCATTATGAATGCATCTCGCCTTACAATATTCCACACGGATGAGGCACAGGACAAGGGAGCCGGGCTTACTTCAGTGGGGATCAAAATGGTTGCCATGGAAAGTGACTGTGGAGAGCTCGCTAAATTCCCCCAAAGCCCGTATTTTCAATGGTGAAACATTTGCAAATAAACCCGAGGGAAAAAGGCAGGAACTTCTCTCCCTCCCTCCCTCCTCCATAACCACAAAAATAAATGTCATTATTCATGGCTGCCACAGGTAGCCCGGGTTTATCGAGCCCACCCCACCGAAGGACACACCAGCCATCGACGAGCGGACGCATGTAAAACATCCCTGATTATCAAACCATGTCACATTCCTTCTATTCGATGGCACTTATTGGGCTGCGGATTCCATAATCCTTCCCCGAGTCCCTTCTGCATTTAATTCAGTTCAGCCTTAAGTAGTTAAAGAAACTGTTTTCAGTGGCAACTAATAACTACTGACCTACAGTGACACTGCCCTACAATGGGCTTGTCAGGCCTGAAAAACTTGTACCAAAGAAGCTGATTAGGACTTCAAGAGGTTTGTAGCAAGAATCAATGGCTGGTCTGTGCTAATGCTGCGGCTGCGGCACAGGAATGATAAAAGTGGAACACCATTAGTTATGCCTCATTAAGCTCCACAGTCCTCCTAAAAAGAAATTTGTTTAGCCTGTCCAAAATCTAATGCAGTTTTAAGCTCTCTGTGTTCAATTTCATAGTATCTCAAAAGCTTCAATAAGATAAAGGCCAAAGAACCAAGAACGGTACCAAAGCACCAACAGTAAAGTTAATTTTGAAGCCCGAGTTTTAATGGAAAGTGTTTTTCCCTCGTTTTTTTTAATACAAAGTACTCGAGCCTTTTAAAGGGTGAACACCACGTAGTGGGCTCTCAAAACATCAATAAACCACGGACATTAATTAACTCAAAAAACCTGCCCTACAGCACCATTTCCACAATTTTAAACCACAATATTCCAAACAAAGGCGGGAAAAACCAAATGCTGGCGAGGCTGGCAGAGCCCAGTCCACCCTCCCGGGCATGTTTCACATCCCTCCCGCCTTACCTTTGCGGTGTCTGCTGGAACAAGGGCGTGGGACCTCGCCAGGACTCCTGGGGTCGGAGATCTGGAGGGCAAAACAAGATCAGGGCCAAGTAAGAGAGAGCAAGAACAGCTCAAGAGCCGTGCCCCGCTCCTCGGCGTGCCCCAGAGCGGCTTTTGGGAAGCCCAACAGGAAAGCTCAGACTGGATGTGCCACAAACGCGCTCCAAGTCATGGCTTCCTGCTGCTGACTTGGACAGAGTCCTGCTGTGAGCTGAGAAAAGGCAACTTTTTCGGCTTTAGCACGTCCAAAAAGCTTCACGATAGAGAATTATGAATTTTAATTGCCAGAGCTAGCGTTGGTCAGAGCTTAGATGCTGCACAGGTGTCTCCTCCCGAATTTTTGAAGATGCAAAACCTTGTCTGCCACCCTAACAACTCCATTTAATATTTACATCTCTTACCAGTACGTTCATCAGCATATAAAAAATATGGGGACTCAAATACACACCCAGCACTGTGTCAGCACTGCACACACCACGTTTGTGACCAACAAAGACGTCAAAGTCAAAATACGGGCGGGCCAGTTTCCCTCTGACTGGGCTAAGTCATTCCATAAGGGCAGCTAAAACAATGGCCAGAGCGTGGAATAACGTGGACGGTTCTGCCTTATTCGTGTTTAAGTAAGTATATTTAGGATGCAAAAGACAAAGAACTCATGAAAATAAAATACAAATACATTGTCACTAGAGATAGTAAAGGTGCATTTAAAAGTTAACGTGGCCAGTGATAACACCCTAATAAAAATCTATTAATGATGTCTCAGATAATGGAATCAGACTGAATTAAGCCTTTTTGGGGAAAACCTTGGCCAGAGCCCCAGCGCTGGCGTGCAGGAGACCACCCACTCGCCCATTGTTTGTGCCACCCAAACCAGCCCTGCACAAAGGCGAGGCAGGACCAACATTGCTTTAACAGGGCCCGCAATTAAACGCTTGTTGTCCTTCTAAATAACCTGGTCAGCAAACAGGATAAAAGCAGCAGCTCCTCAATAGCACCCAGGCAGCCCCCAGCACTCGGGGCCAGCGTCAATCAAAAGCTCCAGTTTCACTGACACCTTTGATGGCTTTCAATGGCCTTCAAGTGTGACCTAATTCCAACAGCTGGTTCCAGCCGCTGGATAATGGCCGGCACACGGACGCCCTGCCACGCTGCCAGGGGCGAGGACACGGAGGTTGGGCCTCCCTCGGAAAGGGAAAAAGGGGGAAAAATAAAATAAGTGAGTCTGGGCCTCTCTCCTAGCTCTGGCTGGATTGTCTGGCCCAGCCCCAGCGAAGAGAACACCAAATAAACCGAATAAACTCCCAGCCCCAGCAGCTCCGCTCTTCCCGGGAGCCTGCTGGGCAAAGCCAACCCAGCTAGTAATTCTTCATTTATCCCCCACGTGGGGTTATTTATTTAGCTTCACACCTGTACACACAACTACATCAGCCAGCGTACGAGCCTGGTTTTACACCCCCAGAAACACACACAGAGTTAAGTTACCTCAGCTCCCGTCTTCCAGCCAATCTGCAGCCTGCAGTTTAAGCGAGGCTTTAGTGAAATCACCATCAAAACATTTAAAGCCCCCTTATTACTATTCATTTGTATGGCTGACAGAACAACCTTGGAGGGAGAGAGTCTGGAGCAGTGAACTGCACTTCAGAAAGGTACAAAGTGGGAGAAGGAATGACAATTAATATTCCCTTTAGGCTGCCAAACTTAGGCATTTCCTAGAGCTATAAGGCCAAAGAAACCTGCCTTCTTCAGCAGCTCCTCAAGTAACAATTTATCTAATCAGGGTGGCAATCAAAGAGGAGATTTTGTGTTTACTGATTGCACTAATCAAAATCACTTTTCCAGCGCGGCTAATTGACAAGTTTACTGCCTGCCATGCGAGCCATGAATCAGATGTCCTGTGCTGCAGGAGCCAAACCTGCCATTCCCAGAGCGCTGCCACCCCGCACTTGACTCCCCAAGTTATCAGCGCAGACAATTATTCATCAGCTGGAAATTGGCACATCCAAGGCAAATCAGGGAGCACCGGTGTGAGGAACACCCCCGGCCGGCTCCCGAGGAGGAGGAGGAGACGGCTCCTGGCCTGACCGCGGCGCCCTTGCGGAGGCTGATTTCACTGCGGCACGCGCAGAGAAACACCACACGCCAAGGGCAGAGCTGCTCTGCATCAGCCCCACCGAACGTGGGGATTCCGACCACATCAGCTGTGGTTTCTCAGGGATGTGTGGGCCCTGGATGCTTCCCAGTCCAGCCACGCCACAACAGCAACGGTACAGCTGATGAACACGACTCGGACACAGGAGACAACACTGCGTTATCCAAGAGGCCTTCCCGTTTTTTCCAATCTCATTTTCTAGCTGAAGGTACCTGTGCTTTGATGGAGACACTTGGGGCCTGAAGGGGGTGACTGCAAAAGGCAACCGGCTGTGCTGCCAGACCTGGGAACACCTTTGGGGTGCAGACAGAACGCTGTCAGGGGGAAACTGGCCCAAGCGCTCGTGAATTCCCAAACACGCTGTGCAGGCAGACTGTTCCCACTCAGCAAGAGCCTCACTGCAGTGAGGTTTGGGGAGCTGCTGACACCCCTCATCTTCACAAGGTCTGCTTGGCACCAGACCCACACAAACCCTAACCCAGGATGTGTGATGATCTTGGGGCAGGTGACCATCCTAGAGGCTGATCCCAGCAGAAACCTGGGGCCATGCCACCTGGAGGTGTTCTCCCAACAAGGGTTTAAGCAAGTCTGCCTCTGCCTGGTAGAAGAGGAGCTGAGGCACACGTGGTTCGCTCGGCATTCACAGTCCCAGGTGGGCCGGGCTGGGGCCTGACCCTCCCGCCAGGCAGCAGGATGGGTTTGGGGAATGGCTCTACGGAGCAACACAGCCCTCCTCAGGCTGTTTGATCCATCCTCCTGATGGACATGAGCTGTCCTCAGCCTCAAATAATGAGGCACTGGAAGAATCTCCAAATTCTAAATCAAGCACTGCCGTAATCAGTTGCGAAGACTTCACATGGCAGGCAGCGCAAATGAGAAGTTAATTAGAGTTTAAGTCCGATCTCCTGGGACAGCTCGGTGGTGTCTCAGCAGAAAAGGAGGAGGAACACAACGCAGTGAAGAGGCAGAGAACACGTTTGCAGCCAGCAGAGCGCCGGGAAGCGGCTCCGGAGAGCGCGGCCGGTGCGCGGCCCTGCGCGGTGGAGGAGCCTCCGTGAGGCGGCTCCACCTGGCTCCTCTCCCTGCTGCTCCAGACAGCAGCAGGACAGCAACCTCTGCCTCGTGGAAAAAGCAGCACAACGAGGAGGGAAGAAGAGCCCAACCAATTGCTCTGAGGCTTGCCAGGCACACCTGCAGAACACGGCTGTGGCGCTCCGAGGGGGAGGGAGGCACGCATCGAGGAAAGCCACCAGACACATTTCCAAGGCCGCCAGATGGACTGGGACTTCTCATCCAGCAGCAGCTCCGAACCCCCTCAGCTGGAGCCAGACAATGGCACTGGGGGGTATTTGCCTGTAGAGTGCTGCCTGTTCAGCACAAGGGGCTCGGGAGCCACAGGGACGAGAGCCTGGGAAGTGCCTCACGGGCAGGATCAGCTCCGGGGACAGACAGAGCAGTTTGGAGCGTTTCCCACAACACACCAGGACTTGGCAAGAACAGCAGCACGGGGACTGCTGGGCTCCCCAAAACCACACAGATATTCTCTTTCTGTAGATGAATTTGAAACTGTGATGCCTGACTGGCAGTTCTGCCTCCCCATTCCCCACGTTCTCCTTTCCAGGCCGTATTTAACCCCAGATAAATAAGTGAAAATAGATACAAGTAGACCACGTTGAGACCAACCCAGCTGTGAGAAGCAGGAAGCAGAGCCCACTTACTTGAGAGCAGTTTGGGGATCTGCTGCTGCCCGCCCATGAGGGGCCTGGCGTAGGGGCTGCCGTAAGCTCCGAGCGGCACGGCGTTGGGATACATCCCCGGCATGCCCCTGTCCCTCGGCATCGTGTGGCTGTCACGGGAAGAAACGGCAAGGCAGCAGGTCAGGATGCCGTGGTGATTCCATCTCCCAGCACAGCTGCCTCCCAGCCCAGCCCAGCCCACGTCCCAGGGATGCACTGGTGGATCGGGGCCCAGGCACACCCCGACATGTACAGGCCTCGGGAGCTGCTCCCAGGGAAATGCTCAGGTTTCCACGGCCACAGCTGTGCTTTTTGCTGTGACTGGGACGTGCAAGAGGGTTCTCAAGTGCAGCCCCAGGGCAGCCCTGCTTTTCCTTCCTAAAAGGAGGCGCTTTCCCTTCTTGCAGCTCCTCCAGAGCCGTGAGACGAAGAAGATGTTTTCTCTTCCTAAGGAGACACTCCAGAGTCTAACTTTATTTGCCAGTATTACAGTCTCCTTTAAAACATTCCCTTCTCTGGCTCTGATAAATGCACAGCTCCTTGCACTCCCCAGTATGGAAATCCACTTAATTTTTAAAGCTTCTGCGTTTTTAAAAGCATAAAAGACATTCCTGTCTTCGTTAACAGTCTTAATTACCACCTGTGCACAACATCCTCATTGTACCCTCTAGGAAGTATTCACCAAACAAGTTTTAAAAGCCCAAAACAGCAGGAAAGTGAGTTAGAAATATTCAGGAGGGGGGGAAAAAAATATCAAGAAGCAAGCAAGGCATTCCTGCAAAATCGCTGTAACATTCAGTTTTCAGCAATATTGAATTCAAATATCCCACACTGAGGTGTCCAACATGGAACACCAGCACCTAAACCTGGACACTTTCTGACTGTAAAAAGGAAGAAGGAGGAGGGCAGTCCCGCCAGCAAGGCAGCAGCAACCCCACGGCCTTACCCCAAGGTTCTGAACGCTGACTGGTCCAAGTGCACTGGTTTCCTGTCCCTGTTGAAGCCAAGCTGTGGCCTCCAAGGCCTGCCATCGTTGTTGGTTTTTTCCCAGTCTCCTGGCTTCAGAACTGGAGCAGGTTTCCTTAACAGTAACAACAGCTCCATAAGCGCTCACCGGAGCAAATACTCAGAGGAATAAATCAGAATGGAATGATTTGAAAGCTGGCAGCTGACACTTACTTTGCCCCAGGTAACACCGTAGCCTTGAAAACAAAGTCTTCAGCAAATTGTGGATCTTTGAAGGAGATGCTAGAAGACAGTGTTTGAAGGTTAGGTTCACTGGATAATGAGGACAAAGTGAAACAGTAATCACCGCTGTATCACCAGGAAAGCTAAAAGCAAACAGATGAGCAGAATAATCTTGCTCTTCCAGCTGGAATTCATGGTTTCCAGGACCAAGAAAGAATGAGGCTACAAGGAAAGAGAATAATGGCTCCCTGGAAAATCCAGCCTAAGTGACACAGGCTGAAGAGCAGCGTCCTGACTGCTCATGCACCATCTCCAAAGACAGGGAGAAAAATCCCTGTGGCACAGAAACGGGGAGAAGCACAGAACAATTCCAGCCCCCTGACAGCGGCAGATGGAAAAGCCGAACCCTTCCTTTAAAAACTCACCACTCCCAGTAACAACACCCCCATGTAGGACACCCTTCCTACAGCGCCCTGACAAGGCACAGCTCGGCCTTTCTGACCGCCTCGACACGGCTGCTGTGGCTGAACCAAGCCGTGCCTCTTTGGAGATAAAAAGGACACAGATTTTCAGTGCTCTGAGTGCCGCACGTTGTGCACCCTCGCATCAAAGCCCAGAGCTCACTGACCTGACTGCAGAGTTCTGGGTAAGGTCCCGCAGCATGGGAACAGGAGACTCCACCACCCTGGCCAAAAGAAAAACCTCTGTCAGAACACCATGGAACGCACTTCTCACCACCTGCTGCTCTGTCAACTACGCCTGCACAGCACTTATTTCAAAGTTAACCTGCCCTTCCCCTAAACCAAGTGCTTCTGCAAGCACTGGAGTGACTGAATCCCTATTCCGTAATGCCACTTGTTTTGGGGCTGCTGTGTGGGGATTCTCCAGGGTCTGTCTAGGGAAGGCAATGCCAGAAGACGTTTCTTGTTCCTGTTCCCTCCAAGATCAACTCTGACCTGCTCATATTCTTCACAGCCAAGACAAGAATGGACAAATGTCTGTTAGTGTGACCTGGGGTACATTTTCTGTCCAACCAAGGCAGTGTTTCTGCACTTAACAAAAACGAGGCACTGAACACCTGCTTGTGCCTCTGGGCACAGTCAGAGAAATGAGTGTGTGTCCTACGAGGTGAAGATTACACTGATCGCTCCTCAGATTGGATGCATCCCTCTAGAAAACTAAATATATGAGTATTCTTTGTATGTGCAGCTGGGAACAGCCCTGATTTTAGTGCTACAGCCTAAGCTGACACAGCCAAAATATATCTAAGCCATCACTACCTGGATTTTTCTCTGATGTAATGCGGGTTAGCATATAAAAAGCAGAGTTTTGGGGTTTTTGGGCAATGTGCACTAACAGGAAGTTACATCAGCCCACATGAACATCCACAAAAAAGCAGAGGAGCCAAAACATGACCCTACCGATCAAGGCCACAGAGCACTACTACTTTTATTACCCAGGCCTTGTTTACCTCATAAAACAGCAGCTAAGCACCTAAAAATCCACCTTCCACTGGCAAAATGGCAAACAAAGAAAGATTCCCCAGCAAATAAGCAAAGGCATTAGAGTGTTCAAAAGGTATCTGGGGTTGCTTTAAAAGCAGAGTTGTGAGGTAAAAAAATGGGATCATAGAAAGAGTTTCACTCGCTGGGGGTCTCCCCCATGCTGGAGGTAACACAGGCCTGCTCTGAACCCTCAGGACTACACACGTGGCCTTGCCAGGAGCTTTGATGCACTCCTGGTGGGCACACAAATATTTCTACAGCTGCAAGTGCAGGAAAGGTCCTTCGGCAGCAAGAACCCACCCACCCTCAGGCCACACTCACTGATCCGGGAGGACGGCGTTGTCGTTCAGGGTGAGCTTTCCCTGGATCCCGTGGCACAGCTCCGGCGGGATGTCCACTGCCTGTGGAGAAAGGAGCTCTCCAGCTGAAGGGCTTCACTGGACCTCCCACCTGACCTCATTTCCACCGAGGAACAAGTGCAACCTACCTCTGTGTTTTTGGTCTTGTACTGCTCCACAATGAAGTCACAGAGCGGATGGTGCTTCCCGACAAAGAGAACGTCACCGCCAAGGCTGTTCCTTCTGCCTGGAAAAACAACGGGAACGGGGCAGGAGTTCAGAGGGAGGGAAGGGAGGAATGCAGCAAACCAGCAACCACTGCCCTGGTGACACCTCCACAAAAGCTGAGCTTCACTGTGATTTAGGAGGAAGCTCTGAATGTTCCTTGAGAGTGTAGAAAAGACAAGTGTCTGCCCAGGGCAGGACGTGTCTGGTCACAAGGATAGCTGGCAGGCAGTAAAATAATGGGAATCTTGTGTTCCGTGGAGGAATGCTGAATTTAGAACAGAGGAACACTTCAGATACAGACAGAATTGATAAAACCCAGCCCCAAACCCCCCATACCTCCCACAGTTTACCCACAAGAACCAGATGTCGTTTCTGCACACAGAGAAACAAACGCCGGCCTTTATAAGCTGAACGAGAGTTACAGAACCAAACCCACTGAGGATCCCTCTAACTATCAGCAGCATCCATGAGGAAAAGTCCCAACCAAACATCGAGTACACCTTGCTCATTTAGGGTGAAATACATAGGTGGCAACAAAACACCCCAATTCTTTAACTCAATACCCCAATTCTTTAACAAAACACCCCAATTCTTTAACTCAACACCCCAATTCTTTAACTCAACACCCCAATTCTTTAACTCAAGACCCCAATTCTTTCACAAAGCACCCCCAATTCTTACTCTCCTCAGGAGTGAGGTCAGGGTACACTTCCTCCAGGGCAGCTCTGAGGCGCCGCTCATCCACAAAAGGCAACAACGCCACACCTGGAAAAACCAAACCAGTGTCTCCTCACACTTGTTGGAAAAACCCAGAACAACCCCAAAAACAGACACCAGGACGGCACGCTGTGGTAAGTTGCCTGAGCCAAGGAACAGCTAGAGCAGAGTGATTCTGAAGCAATCACACTTTTGCCTCAGAAGTCAGATCTTTCCGTGGCTTTATTCAAACAAAACCTGTTGCCCTCAAACTGAAAACCTAACCTGCAGCATAAATGACACCCAGCCACAGAATCTGGCAGTCCTTGAAAATTAATGTTCTCTAAAGAAAGGAAAAGCTGCATAAATGCTGTATGCTGTCTTTCCACATTCTTTGTGTGCTCCAAACTATTTCTATATTCCCCGAAGTATTTTTGGCACAGAACTAATGAGCCCCTGATTGAGCAGAACAATATCCATTAATTAAATGCAAAGGAGACAAAAAGACAATTACACACTGAGGCTCATAAAAACAGAAGAATGATTAATAATCTAGTTCAGGACAAATTAACAAATCTAGAAAGACTGCAGAAATTACCAATAATCATTGCCAATCTCCAAAACCAGTTACTGAACCATAATTTGCTCGTCATACTAATTTTTTTTCCAAAACACACCTGCTGTAAAATGATTGTCCCCACAACAAGCAACACAAGTTGCCTTTGTGACTCGGTGCAGTGTTTTCTCACTAAGATGATTTTCCAATTTCTCTTTATTTTTACAGGTTTTTACAGCTAATGTCTAAAAATTTAAAAAAGAAGAAGAGTTGAAATTTCACCTTGCCAAGCGTACTTCTTCCCATTCAAATCAATAGCAAAATCTTCAGGGTAGAAGTCAATGATGCTTGATTCCTGGAATGGAGAAAACAAAACTCACCTTTAAAGCCAACTTTGTCATGGGTTCAGAATGTCACGTGGTGCCAAACACAAAGATCTTTGATAACAGAAACGTCCTTCATTAAGCGCCATTCAAGCCCAAAGTGAGGACGGGCACTTGCATTATTCAGAGATTTAAAATAAGAAGTTAAGGAGGAGAGAATGATTAGGATAAGGAGGAGAGCTAATTAGGATAAGTTATGTGCTCCCCAAGTAAGTTTCGGAAGGTTTCTGTAGGAAACTAAACCATCTGAAGTGTAAGAGCGCTGGGAAATGTCACATGAACTCCAAGAAATCACTTTTAGGGATTTCTGAAGAACCACTGCCATCTACCAAACCCTTTCCCTCCTGGTCTGCAGCATTTTTCTGCCTGAAGTGAGAAGCAGCAGGTCACATTCACAGCACTGCACGATGACCGGAGCTTCCAGACAGGAATACGAGACGGATTCTCACCGGGTCTGTCATGAGTTTCCTCCACGTCGGCGGCAGAAAATTCCCACTGGCGGCCGGGAACACCCCCATCAGCTGCTCAAGAGGCTTGAACTGTTGAAAGCACACAAGCAGATGTGGGACACTTCTAGTGGGAGGGTAAATCAGCAGCGAATGAGTGGCTAAACCAAGAGCCCTACCGGTTTGGAGCCCTTCTCGAAGTCTGAGGGCATGTCTGCAATTCCCTCGAAGTCCGAGGCGAAGGGAGCGTAGTGGAAAGGGTAATACCAGTTCCAGGATGCGCAGCCCTGGGGCAGGGAGGGGAGAGACACGAAATCAGACACAGCAGCGAATTAGAACCACGCAGCCCAGCCACAAACACGACAGAAGGGCAGGGAGCAGTATTTTCCTGGCAGCACACAGCTTTTGCACTCCTGATTTCCACAGCAAAACCCCGCTGCTGACCTGGGGAGGTGTGGGAGCAGAGACGCCCAGTGCGCCCTGCAGGGTGTGCAGATGGGAACAGCATCTGCTGCAGGCTGAAAAGCATCCTGGTTCTAACTGGGACTTCCGTCTCCAGGACCAGCACTAGGGCACACTTGGAGCAGCACTCTGCTTTTCCCCTCTTGTTCTCCTGCCTCGAGCAGTGGGGAACACAAAGCACGTCCTCAGAAAGGAAAAAATCAAGCAAACTCAAAACACACCAGAACACCATGCACCTCGCAGAGGAAACGTGGCTCCAGGAGGTCCAAGTCAAGCTTTCGCCTCCTCAGCTATTTTTCTTAGCAGCACCACTTGAAACAAAAGCCCACTACTATTCTGACTTCCAATTCTGAACAATTAAATGTCAACGAGGCTCCTCCGGTGATATTTTTGGTACAAAATTACAGTGCCCATAATTATTTGCCACAGTCCTTCAGACAGACTCAAAATGTTTCAAAAGCCAGGTGGATTGCTTTCGTTCTTTTTTCCCTTTTCCCCCTTTTTCCTCCCCCCTCTCCAAACAGATGCTGCCACTAGTGGGACATGCCCTGCATTATCAGCTTTCTGTAGGAACAGAAAGGCCCGTAATGTATTCTGGCACAAGTTTTACAGACAGCCAGCAGTAGTTATTGGAGCCAATTTTTATTATGGCGAAAAGAAAAAAAGCCAAACAAAGACCCTCGAGCAAACCTACTCTGAAGCTCCCCCAGCCCAATGGCTTCCTAACACAGGCCCAAGTTCCTGCTCAGACAGATAAACTCCGTGGGCTGGAGCACATTGTGCTCCCAGGTCACACAGCCAATCTGACTGACTTTGCCTTCAGGGCACGGAGCTCCTTATTAACCATCCCTGCAACAAACCCCAACCATGACCCACTAATCTCTTGCCAATCTGACATCTCAATTATCAAAAGATTTAAATCGGATCCAGATTACTTCAATCACAACACACTTCATGGAGCAGCATTACAATCCACGCAGGAGACTGACAACTCTGTCCCTTGCAAATTCCTGCTGGCATTTCACAGGCTTGGTTCTTTGTTCCCTCATTTAGTCACCTGCAGTGTCACTGCTTCTGGGAAAGGGAAAATAGCAGCAGTTCTTGCTGCACCAACAAGTGCTGCGACTGGATGTGAGAACCTGAACCCCCAAATCGTCGAGGCTGGAAAAGACCTCTGAGATCAGAGTCCAACCTGTGACCAATCACCACTCTGTCAACCAGATCAGAGCAGTGTGTGCCACGTCCAGTTGCTCCTTCAGCAGCTCCAGGGATGGTGAAACCGCATTCGAACCCCCAGTGTCAAACAGAACGGGCACACATTTATTTTACATCTCCGAAAAAACCCCACGGCTTCTCCAAAACGAGCAACAGACCGAAACAAATTGAGACAAGAAACTCTGGGGTACCTGATAATAATATCTGAGAACCCAGCAAAGCCCTTCCACATAGGACTGCACAACCTTGCGACGGAACTTCTCATCTGATGCGTCCACATCGAATTTGTTTTTATAGTAGCGCTGCTTCCAACCGGTTTCCCACAACCTGCAACACAACCAGGCATGGATAACATGTTTCCATGGACAGACATCTCAATAGATGCACATCTGCAGCTCTGAATTACAATGTAAGACCAAGCCACTTGCTACTTCAGTTGCCATTTGTATACAGTTTAAATGAACGCAGAAAAAGTGATGCTCAGCAGCAACAGAATAAAACGTGACTGCTGGCAGAACCGACAGAGTTTTCCTGCTACTCCAAACACAAAGCCAAGCAAATAAATAATAATGATAACCGTGTCTGTGTCCTGCTGCTGCTCAGACAAGCTGTGATTACCAGAGGCACTTGTGCAGCTCAGCACCCTGTGCTTGCTGCCTCACGCCAGAAGAACTCCCTTTCACACAGGATTTTCAGTCTCTCAGGCCAGAGATGGACACTGGGATCACGGGAGCCACCTCGGCCACGGCTCATCCTTCCTTCGCACAGCTCCCCCTCATGTCTGTCCACAGACGGGGCAGGGAGAACAAACACTTGCTCCTCGTTCACACACAGGGGCACCTGCACCCTGCAGCTCTGCTGCATCATGGCAGGGGAAGAACCAAACTGGTTAAACCACATAATCCCTTAATAATGATTTGTTTTCTTCTGTTCCAAACAACTCCAAGAGGTCACCTCAAGCTGGCACTGGTCAGACTCTCCCAGAGCCCCAACTCCTGTGTGTGGAGCTGTAGGAGGGAGCCATGAGCCATTTATGCTTCATTACAGGATGCACATCCCTTTGGCTGTGCAAAGGGGATCTTCCCTCACTTCTGTCTTCAGCCAGTTGCTGAGGACAGGGACGCTCTGTAAATCATTCCACGATGATTCACACTGATGGGCAGGCAGAGAAGCCCAGAGATGCTTTCAAGGCTTCCAGAGAAGCAGGTGAGCAAGGACAGAGCTCCTGGCACCGAAGGCTTGAGGGATGGAGTCAAGAACATCTGCAGGCTCTGAGCTGCCTGGCAGACAGACACTTGCATAAATTCAAAAAACCTTTCTGTGAGATAAAACCCGTCTGTAGCCGACTGCAACAGTTTGTTCTGGTTTCAAAGTCATTCTAAATACAGAACATGTTTTCACAAACAGCTTGGCCGTATCTAGGACATCTATGCAGTTCTTTTTATTTACAGTGGCAAGCACAGAATTAATTTCCACTCAGAAAAGGACATGAAAAAATATGTCAGAAAAAATATTCTGAGCTACAAGAGCTTAAAGAACTGTGGTTGAATGTAGCACACCTTCTTCCTTGGCAATACCAACCCTGTCAGAACCACTGCTGCTCATAAATCACCACAGTTCATTCACACTGTTCAAGCTTCTTTCAGAACCGCTGCTGACACTCAAGACGGAAAGGGACATTAACAGTTATCCTGATTTTATATAAAAATTCTGCTTGCTTGATTTAAGAAAAAAAACAACAAAAAACCCAGTCCATTCAGATAGAGACACACGGGAAAGAAAATAAGAACGAGAGCTAGAACTGTGATATTGGCAGAGCTGACGGGCCACACGCCACCAACATATTGTGATGACTGTGACCAGAACTCCACAAGGAAACACCCCTGAGTGTTTTCCCACACCCACCCTGACTGCAGAGACAACAAACCCCTGTGGCTGCATTTCTCAGGAGCAGCTGTAAGGGTCTTCACCCTCGACTCAAGCAGCAAGAGCTTCATTGGAACCCTTCATCAGCGCAGACTCACTGGTACTTAATGCTCAGAAAATTCCTGTCTCGACCATGCCAGGCTCAGCCTTCCAAAGACAGTGCAAGAACCCAGAGACAAACCAGGGCCTGCTGCAAACCACCGACGGAGGAGACCGCTGGAAGCGAGGAGAAACGCTGCTGCCCACGCGAGCACATGCGAGCTGTGCGGGTTAAACAGTCCCCAGATTCCCGGGAACGGCGGCATTCCGCTCACATAATCAGGGAATGTCTCGCCAAGCTGGGTCTCGGAGGGAGCAGTGGCTTGGAGGCTGCAAACCTGCACGCATACTAATCTGGGTACTTGGGTTTAACAGCCAGAGCTCACCCATCTCACTGGAATTTACCGGATATTTTCACCCTCCACGTTAATTACCGCTGGATAAAAAGATCATAGGAAAGCATCCGAAGGCACTGCTGCACCGAGCTAAATGGCATTAATTAGGCTGCATCCATCTCAGCAATTTGCTAACAAAGTGCTACCAAAAATGGCCTCACCTGATATTATCCTCTGGCTCAGGTTCACTGTCACTGTCCTCACATTTCCGCTTAATTCCTCCTCCCAGGGACGGGCTGCCATCAGGAGTCAGGCTGGTGTTTGGAGATGCTGAAGTTGTCTAGGGTCAGAATTATTACAGATAAATAGGGGAAGGGGCGGGGGGCGAGAGGAGGATTTATGAGGCTTTTTAAATTCAAGTTAAAATTAACAGCTCTGTGATAATCACAGGCCTTCTCTTCAGTTCCAAAAAAACTCCGGGCAAAGGCCGCACGACCCCTCAACCCATCAAGCGAAGGAGCAAAAGGGAAAAACACATCCCTGTTGAAAGGCAGGCACTGATGCACAGAGGCAGAGATGTCACTGGCTTAGAGAGAGAAAAGGATGCAATAAACAACACAGAACGAATTGATTTAAAAATGCCATTTTGGATACATTCTGATTTCAGAACACCACCGCAGCTTCTGTTACAACTTCCTTTTGCAGCGCTAGTGAAAAAAAAAAAGGTGCTTCTGAGGTGCTCAGAACTGCCAGAAATACTTCACAGCTGGTCTTTTAAACTCCTTTCAAATTTACCTATTTCAATATTACAGCCTAAAAGAAACGTCTCCCGTTCCATAAAGGAACTAATTTGCGTAACTCAGGTGCAAAAAAGTTTCGGGAATAACAGGGAAGAGCAGCAGAAATTATACTTTGGAAAAGCACATTTTGTTTCGACTTCAGAGACAGAACAGACACCTTTGTGATGAAAAGAACTTTTAATTTGGTTGCTGCTTGGATGAAGATCTATACCCAGAAAGAAAATATTTGTCTTAATTGTTATCTGAAGTTAACAGGACTTCTAGCAGAACACTTCTTCCCAGTCTTCCCTCACTAACACCTTGCCCAGAACTTCATCCAAGTCTCTCCCTTCCCCAGGGAAAAGCATCATTCCAAGCAGAAATGAAGAAGACAATTTTATTCAAGCAGAAAATCAGTTATTAAAAGCCACTTCCCTGAAGAATACTGTTTTAGGTGTCAGCTTTTCAAGAAAACCCAACGGGGCAGAGGAAAAGGTGCCTGGAGTAACACGGGCTGCGATTATTTCCTTTCTCTGAACATGTACTCACAGAGTTCTGCCTGTCGTGCATCCTCATCTCAAAGGCAGCTTGCCGAGGGTTACTGATTGCCTGAGGGCTGGATCGATTTCCCAGGGCTTGAGGGGAAAACTGGCCACCAGGAATAAAGGAAGGCTGATCCCTCTGCAAGATAAACACACACGAGGCTGCTGAAAGAGCTGTGTGATCTCCTCAGCTCTGAGGTGATGCTCTCTCACAATTTTCAGATTAACATTATGTGGAAATGAATATACAAAGGCCCATTTTTAAAATATCAGAATAGAAAAAAAAAACCCAACATAATTTAAAATTTTTAAACTTTGAAATAGTTCACACGCAGGCCAGAAGACACCATCATCACACCTGCAGTTCCAACCTCCAGAAACTAAAGCAGACATTTTAATTCTTGCTCGCTTCTGCACTGGGTAAAGAATTCACTCACCTTCAATCTTTTCCTTTTCTCTTTCTGCCGTCTTTTAAAGTTATCCTAAAGGAAGAGCAAAGGGAAATAAAGTCAGTCAAGGACACAGATTCCTTGGAAAATGGTTTCCCTATAATCCTCAACTGACCATGCCACAAGGTTTTCAGGGAATGTTCTGAATGAGACATGGGTCAAGTCTCGTGCCTTGTAAACCCAACAGAAAAGGGATGGAATTCCCTACCCTACCCTGAAAATCTATGGGGAAAAAAAGCATCTGGGCACTCAAAGCCCCAAAACTCTGGTAATGGCTTAAACCATCTACTGAATTTAGCTGTAGCCTTACTCGGGGCTTGCAGCAGTGTCAAAGGACACAGACTCCTTGCCTGCACTGCAGAGCTGCCCAAAAAAAGTGCCAAAGACACATTAAAGTCTCAGAAACAGGAAAAGAGACCCAAGGGAAGATTTTTTTTTTAAATTCTGTGATTCCTGGGCCAACTGAAAACTTGAACATCAAACTGGCATTTCCAGGAAAAGAAGCTCAGCTGGAAGTACAAGATCCTTTTTTCAGTGTGGAAGAATTCACCAGAGATTATAACAAAGAAAATACAAAATTTGGTTGGGTTTCTTTTTCTTTTTTTTCAAAGGAGTGTCTTTGGCTAACAGTAAGTGATTGAAACCGAACTCCGAGAACGTAAGAGCAGCAACAAAAAAATTACATCGTCGTCTTTCCTCTTTTTGAAAATACTGTCTTCCACTTCCCCGACAGCCAGCATGATCATCTGCACCCGCTGCAGGTTCACAAACCCACTTTCGGTGAGGTAGCCCTGCAGGTCGGAGAATGACAGAGGTGAGAAACAAGCCCCCTTGGCAGCACGCAGCCAGGCATTTTCAAAGGAAGAGGAAGAACTCTCACCCCGGTTTTGTGCACCACGTTTTTATAGATGTTAACCAAGCGATCGATCGCTCCCTCCCTAAACACAAACCACAGGGTGAGACTCTTGCCAGTTAAAAGCACAGCAGCTGTTCTTGCAGGGAGAGAAAACACATCCTCATGTACCTGATCTCCAGAGATGGCAGATGGGGGAGGAAGTCATTCCCCACAAAGAAGCACATGAAGACCCAGTCATCAACACTCCTTTCAAAATCAAAAGTGAAAGGCAGGCTGGCCATCGTGAGCTCTCTCTCCAAATACTGCAACACACACACAAACACACAAAAGAAAAAGGAGCTTAGGAAACACTGCACAGGGTTCAAATGGCATTCCCAGCAAGCAGCTGCTGCAGACCTCACCTCTCGCAGGACACACAGGCGGATGAAGATGAATTCCTGCTCCGAGACTGGCAGGGTGTCGGCAAACTGATCGTGCTGAAACAGAGGGGACTCACGTTAGATCCGAGTGCGTCCCAGAGCTTCTCCAGCCCCACTTCCGAGAGGAGTAAGCAGGGAGCCAAGAACCGACTCCCAAGCCCTTGTGCCAAGCGTGTGTCTTGCTGCTTTGCACGTATGTTTAGTTCTGATCCTCTTTTCTCATTCGGTGGGGAAAACCCCAAACAACAAAACAACACAAGGGAGGCTATCAGGTTTGGCACGATACTTTTGTACTTGTACTTCCAAGAGAAAGCCAGGTATTCCCAATGACAGTGTGCACCATGCTTCAGCTAAAACCAACAGCAAGCACCATTTGAGGATCTCCTTCTACACTACAGATTGAAAAAAAAAATCCTAGAAACAGCAAAATTCTTACCTTTCCTTGTTTTTCTCTGGGCAGACCTTGGCAATCCTTAACCTCATGCCCCATCTGGTTACAGAGAGCACATGGCTTGGGTTTATTTGGTTTGAACTCTTCCCTAATGATGGTGAAGTTTGGTTCGTGTGTAGCTAAGCCAAGCATGATCAGATCAGCTGCCAAGCAAGAGAGAAGAATAAAATGTGATGAAGGATAAACATTATCAAGTTTTGCGGATTTTTTAGAAAAAAGCTGACAAGCAAAGTAGGTTCTGCCTCAAGCAAGATGCTGATGTGATCACCCAGAAACCACAAGCAAGAGAGAACTCACCATCAGCCCCACACAGACAGTGGTGAGTGTTTGGGTCGTGGTTTGGTTGAGCTGCACAAAAGAAAATTACATTTTGTCAAAGTCACCCAAAATAAGTTCCTACCGACCACACCTCAAAATGTCCACATTGACTGGAATTTTACCTCTTTGCCTCCTGATGTAATCCATGATTTTATGTTCCCCTTCACCAGGAGCGCTGGCATCTGACAAAATAACCTGAAAAACATCCAAATCACGTCAACAACTAATGCTGCCACAGGAAGAAACCCAGTAACTTATATACTGAACACAGCATCTGACTTACGAATACCTGAAATTCTAATTTGTGGCCTGAACTAAAACATTGTGACTTAAGATGAAATTATTTGCGAGCATGGAACCAGTGAAGAGAGCCTCCCTCTCCTACAGCAGATCCAGGCTGAAGCTGACGTTGATTCAGATTCCGCTGAAACGATCACGTCATGTTTGACATGCCCTGACAAATTATCAGGGCAACGAGATGGGCACTGCAGAACTCGCAGATTCAGCTCATTGATGCACTGGAGCATGATCTCATCACCCCCCTGCCATCCTAAGGAGCATCAGTGTCTGCAAAACCCCTGTCTGATGGGGGGAACCAAGCAGAGCCAACTGTCCTCTCATTAGAGCACTCAAACAGTCAGCTCGTGGCAAATAACACAGGCAGCTGCACTTCCTGCCTGCTCTGCCCCTTGTGTGCAGCACACACAGACAAAACTGGGGGAGTGCAGTGGCTGGGCAAGAAGAAGGGAGAATCTCCAAGCCCAGAGAGCTGACCTGTATTACTTTCACCGTTAGAGCAACGGAGAAAACGCAGCCTGTTCAGGCAGCAATTAGAAAAGAGAAACAGCGCCAAAAATACAACCACAATGTATCTTCACGCTTTCCCCAACAGCAGACAAAGTATTCCTAAAGTCCTGCCTCCCACTAGGTGAAATTGTGGCTTTCAGCAGCAAACCTCCTCCTGGCTCTTCAGTGAAATCACAGCAAATGGTGCTGGGAGATGGAGCTATCAGCACAAAATGGATCTCTGAAGTCCCAGCAAGATGCGCAGGTCGGCCCGCTGTTAATAACAGCTCCGAGCCAGGCCCAGAGACAAACCTGTCAAACCTCTACTACTCTTCAGCTGCATCCCAGCCCAGCCCAAACAGCTCCTTCATCTCCCTCAAGGGTGAAAGTGGCAAACTTACTGTCAGGTTCTTCCAGCCCGGGTCGCTGTTCAGGCGGTCGGCAATGTAATAGCGGAGGCATTTAGCAAGATTGTCCATAAACTCGGTTCCCTAAAAAGGGTTGGGAGGGAAGAAATTAAACCTTCATTCAGCCCCTGGCAATCGCTGGCTACGGGGCCAGGCCACTCACCGGTGTGATACAGTTGCTGTCAAACCTCTCCTTCACCTCCTCGGGAGGCAGAAAGCCACCTGGAGCAACAAAAACAGCGAGCAGAGTTACGTCCAGATGGACTATTGCCAACATTTTTGCAGGACAAAGCCCACACAGCTCCCCTGGGAATAATTAACTCACTGAAACCAGTTTGTTTAATAAAATTCCCACAAAACAAAACTAGACCAGCTCTTACCATTGTACTATCTCCTCCATCCTACAGGTGTTACCACATCTACAAACACGGTTACTTCAGCAAAGTGACTTCAATGCCCAGGCAGCAGCAGCACACTCCCCCCTCACTCCAGCTGTGTCACCATCACCCTCAAAGTTGCTCTGACTTTTGTTTCCTCACTGAATTTAGAGCTTCCACTGTCAAGTAACTCCCCTTGCTGGCAGCTCATTATCCCTGTGCAAGAGTATTTCCATCTGATCCCTGCTTTTAAGCCCCAATCCTCCTTTCATCAAGCCCTACAAACGTGTACTTCCTTCCATAAGGGTTTTGGTTGTTTCCCACTGCATTTATCCCTGCTCTTCTGTTCAATTTATTTTCAAAAGGAATTAAGAGCACTCAACACAAACTCATTTCAGGCAGGAGGCTGAAGAAGAAAAAGATGACATTTTGTTTTCGTCTCAGTTCTCAACTTTGGAAAACATAGATCCAGCCTTCCCCGGGCTTGTTCTCCCCTTCTCCCAGCAATGCACAGCCCTGTTCTAAACCTTACTGAGGCGATCAGACAAGGTGGGTCTCGTGGAAGAACCCCTGATGCGGTCACTGCCCTACCTTTGGCCAGGATTTCTTGTCGGATTTTTTGCTTCTCCTCAGCAGCTTCCATGCCCTCCTTTGAGGCTCTGAACCTCCTGGACCGCTGCTGATTCATTTTGGCACGCGGAGCCTGAAAAAAGCATGGAAAACCTCGGCTCACCTGGGGCATCTGGACAATGTCTCCTGTTCTGAGAGCTGCTTTGGGCTACAGGTTGATAGAGGTGATACAGATAGAGGTGATTTCTCATCAGACCTACTGATGGCCAGGCTGGACGGAGCAACCTGTGCTGGTGAAAGGTGTCCCTGCCCATGCGGAACCAGGAGATCTTTGAGGTCCCTTCCAGCACAAGCCACTCCATGACTCTGCACACTGAGGGGAGATGAGGCTTTTCCAGCTGGAAACTGAAGGTGTCCATACTCACCACTCCATCTATGGCCATGTAAAGGAGCCTCCTGGGTCTCACAATGTTGAAGATCCTGTCGATATACTCAAAAATCGCCACCATCATCTCATCTTCGTTTTTGGGCGCCGGCCTAAGACACAGAGCATTCGATTGAGTGCCCGAAACGCGTCAGCAAAGCAAGGTGTTACCTGAGAAGAGCCACGCAAAGGGCCTTACTTGTCCTCTGGGTGCGTGCAGGGGTGAATGATGCCGTTCATGTCCAGGTAGAGGTTGTCGAACTCCACCTCGTTGGGGTTGGGCTTGCTCGTGTCGATGGGCACCTTGACGCCGTTGCACTCTTTGGCCTGGGGACGCAGCAGCCGGGACAAGGATTTCAGCACAAAGAACCGGCAGCTATTCACGCACGGCTTCACAAAGGTTTGAACAGCAGCAGAAGGAAAAGATGGCAGCAAGCAGCCACATCACCCCGAACCACACTTCTCACTGTTAAACAGCACTGTTTTCTACAGCTGCTTTCAACCAGAAAACACCACGATGGGTGACTGCAGAGTCCTTCATTCCTGCTGACCAGAGAAGTTTCCCTATCTCTTGTCATTCCCTCCTCCCGAGCCACCCGGAGCCACCTGCGTGTCTGAACTATTTCAGCAGTGGATTCTCCAACACCCTCAACAGCCACGGTCACTTTTGCTTCCTCACCGTAACTTCAGGGTTGTTTTGTCTGGGCCTTTGTTGCTGTTGGGTTTGTGGCTGGGTTTTGTGGTTAGCTTGGCCAAAAGGCAGTTAGCAACACTCTGATTCTCCCTCCCAAGGCAACACACACTGGATTAAATCCCAACAGCATGGAAGAGACGGGAGCTGAGCAAGGAAAAGCCTGATGGTTTTCAGAGGAATTCTGGATGGAATGGGTCATAACACACCGCAAAGGTGGAACACAGTGTGCTCCTGAAGAGCTGGGCATAAAGCCAAGTTGAAAAATGAATGGCATGTTCTGAGGTAACGGCTACGGTCCCAGGATTGCACGGGACAGGGAAAACCAGGATACCGCCGGTCCTCCCATCACATGGAGCTCAGCAGCTGCTGCTGAGACAACACCAAGCACTTCCCTGAACCCCTGCCTGCTACCCACCCAGTGAGTTCCCCACATCTCTAATGTGGATTCAGAAGGAAAAAACCCCAAAACGTACAGATCATGCTGTCAATTTTGGACAATTCTCCTGCTTAAAGCAGCAGCAGGACTGGCTGAACTTATCCCTGTCTTAAAAGGCCAAAATTAAACCCTCCAAAGCCTTTATTTGGTATTTACATTTGGCCCAGTTACGCTGACAGATGACATGCCCAAGCACTGTTTGCTTCCTTCGCTGAGCTCTGTAGACACACACACACACATTCAAATGGCGTGGTTTTAGCAGAAACTAAGTATCAGGTGCAAACTCTGTTCCTTACCGTGGGCCACCCGGCTGGATTCTCCTGGATGCCCCGCCCACCCTCTCCCCCACCCCGAGCTAAAGGGGATTTGGAAGGAATCACAGCCCTGAGACGCAGCGAACGAGCCCCCCCTCTCATAAACCCGTCGGGGTTTTCGTGCAGCAGCCCGGTGGAAGGCTGAAGCATCTGGCAGCGATATCTCCTGTGATAGAACTAAACTGTTCACTTCCCATCCACGGCCTCTATTGAAACCATTGAAAACAGATCTTCAAACACGACACTTTAGCTGCAGCTTTATTAATTCCTATCCATTTGGTTAAGAATATTCTCTCCTGGATTTTTTTATTATCTTCAAGATCTTCCTCTCCTTCTTCCTGCTCAGCTTAAGAAGAAGATTATTTCTTTTTCTTAAATCTGATTAATCTAGCAAGGTAAGAGAACAAGGATCAACTTTTCAATATTTCAAAGAGACAAGCTACCGGGAGATACAAAATTTCTGATTAGAGAGATTTACAGCAATCCTAAAACACACACGGAGCTGATTACATCGTGAGAGAAGCTTAAATCCATCTACAGTAAGACAAACTACAGCTTCTCCCTGCTGTCCTAGTCCACTCTCAGATTCACGGCCAGATTTGAATATAAAAAAATGCTAATGAATGCGATTTATCCATGTGCTGTCCTGGCTGTAATTGCAACGTGCTCTTGAGCTGGAACAAGGCAACGGGGACGAGGACAGCAGAAGCTGCCACTTCACTGGCGCCAAATCTAACTCAAGGAACCTGCTGTGTCTCTCTATTTTAATAAAGAACTTTGGCTGCTACAAGCTCAGTTGCTAAAGACCGAAAAAAAGGGGACACAAAACCAATCAGCAAAACCAGGGCTATACAAACCTTTGTTTGGCCTAAATGTGAGAGCAGCTTTGATTACAGGAAGATAAATCTAAACATTTACAAACGTGCTGAAAAAGGCAAGTCTGCTGCCAGAGAAAACTGCCCTGAACTGTTACAGATGTAGCTACGCTGTTTCAATTGTGGCTGCTTTCAAGTGATGGGTCTTGAAAGGTTATTACCCAGGAACAGCTGGATCACCCGAGGGTTCCCAGAGCCTCAGGACAGGTCACAGCAGGGATGACACAACCCAGGAGTTGGGTGCAGAGACCAGCAGGGCCACTGCTGCTGGAGCTCAGCACGAAGGGAAAAAACTGTAAAGCCCACAAGCCCCTCCTTCTTCTATAAAAATTGCCAGGCAGATTCTTAGATCTTAATTATCCCCCGTTAAAAATCCACTTCTTGCCGCGACAGGTAAAATAAACTTCCCGCCTCGCTGAGAGGGGCTGAAATCACAGCTGCAATAAAACCACAAGAGCAACTCACAATTTTAACCAAACCTCTGTTCCACTGCCTGAACCCGACACTTATTTGGAAAAGCCTACGGGAAAAGCAGTTTGGGAAGCAGGAACTCCAGAGTCTGCCTCATCAGAAACGCTCTGAGCCAGCCCTGAAGAGGGGAGCTTGCCATGCTCAGGGCACAGTAAGTCCAAGGGAGACCCCCCCATCCTCCCTGTCCCCTCCCACCAGGGAGGTCCCCCGCCAGGTTTTAGAGGATGTCCTTGGAATAACCAGCTCCCTGTTCGGCCAGGAGATGTTCATCCTGCACTAGAACACACCAGCAGCGAGGCAAACCCCCCTGAGGCCGCTCCAGGCTCAAGAGCACAAGCACAGACCTGGAAGCAGCGTGACATCCTGGGCTTGGGGGAGGGTTTTCCAAACAACAAAGCCCCAGGGTAAAGCAGGCAGCTGGACTAATAACAAAATAAGAGACCGACAGAATAACGAGCAAGACCTGAAAACGACACGGCTGGGGATTACTCAAGCATCAGGAGGCTGAGAGCCCCGCGGAAGCTCCCACAAACCCCCTGCAGCTCCAAGGGACAGCTCAGCCCCTTCCCCAGAGTCCCACTCCCGCCCTGCCTCCTGGCGCTGGCGCGGCCTTTCCCGAGCCCATCCCTGGAGCAGGATCCTCGAACTGTGTGCCTGGAAACGGGGAGGCTGAGGAGACCCTCAAGCTGCTTTTAACCACTTCCTTGGCGTTTTCTCGCTCTTTCCAAGACAGGCACCTGCGCTCCCGAAGCTTGCTGAGGCTTCTAATTCCCAAAAAAAGTTGTGGAAAGGCGGGAACTGTGAGAGACATACAAGAAACAGCAAAAAGCATCCCCTCCGCTCCCTACTCAAGTTTCACCAATGTCACGAATCCTGCTTCTGCAGCCCGAAGGCAGAGCTGGAAGGGACGGGCTGGAATTGCAGCGAGTCGGCTGGAGCGGGGAGAAGCCGGAGGAGAAGCCCGGTTCCCGCTCCGAGCGCCCATTCCCACTTCCTCCATGCGCGCATTCCTCACAGGAGCGCGCCAGCGGGAACGAACGAGACGCCGGGATAACTCCTCCCGCTTCCACCGGGATCAAAGGTCCGGAAAAAAACCCCAAAACACCCTAAACCTCCCCAAATCCTAAACAACACCCAAACAAAGCCCCAACCAGAGAGGAGCGTGAGGGGACGGCCCCCCCCAAACGCGTCTGGGCAGCTCCTGGGGCACGAAAGGGACACCCAGAGGGGAGAAGCAAAGCCTGAGGGCACAAAAGTGATATCCAAGAGGAAAAGCAAAGCCTGAGGGAACACTAACTCCTGAGACAGCCGCACTGCCGCCCTCACACTCAGCCAAGACACAAAGTGTGACAACTTCCCTCCAAAACCAGCCTTAAACAAGCAGTTTGACAGGAAAAGCACCCTCCCTTGTTACTAAAAAGTGAGCGTGGGGTTCCTTTGGCCGCATTTACAGCAGTGTTGCCCAACAAGCCAATATATTATTAAGAGAGACATCGAAGATTTATTTCAGCACTGTGTGAGCCTGGTGCTCGGTGTGTTCCATGAATCCAGCACCACCACCGGACTTCCAACACCATCATTTGTACACAGAAATCCAGAGCTGCAAACTTCCCAAGCACAGCCCCTCTCTTAGGCTTGATCAGTAATTTCCACACCAGTTACAAAACCCCAGCCAACTCCTCCACGTGCTGAGGGGAAGGGTCTACACCCCTCTTTGACCCGTAGGTGTGAGCTTTAGTGTTACAATGAACACGGTTCAGCTATAGGATACACGGAATTTGAGTGTTTCAGCGCGTTAGGAATGTACACAAAGACAGACCTCAACATCTGGGTTTACTGCATCCTTGAAGCTTGGTAGTTCCAGGCTGTCCTTGAGGAAAAGATGCACTAATTTGGTCTCTGCATGAAAGTATACCAAGATCTTACATTAAAGAACATCCTGGCTTCAGGCAATTTTGATACATTCCGCATTTTGCACCAACAGGAGCGATTCAGGGCACGGCTGCTCTGCGCCCTCTGAGGGGACGTTTCCACGTTGAAGTGGCTCCATGTGATTCATGAGAGCGGCACGAGGCAAAGAGCCCTCGTCCCCTCGCTCTGCCCGCGGCATAAGCAAATACTGTTAATTTATGGCCGTTTGACGGCACTGAAATGGAACTAAACGGTCGGGAATTAAACGGGATTAACACGAGGCGGGTTTTGCTCCGCCGTGTCCCGTCCCCGCACGCCAGCTCCGTTAGCAGGGCAGCCACGGGGCCGAGGACAGGGAAAAGCAGCCCGGGAGTCATTAACAAAAATAACAAAATCTCAGCAGTGCTTGCTGAGTCAACGCCGCCGGTTTGGGGAGCGGAGCGGAGCCTCGGTACCTGGCTAATTCTCTGTAGAACAAATTAACCCAATATTGTGTCTCTCATTATTCTTATCCTCACTTGGCTGTTGTTAAGCCGTTTTCTGTTGTCGTTCCTCTCAACAAAATCTGTGACTTGAATAAATTTCCCCTGCAACTTTGTAGTGGCGCCACACCTGTGGTATCAGCTGAAGATCGTCCTTTGTCTGTTCATTACAAAACGCTCCCTGATTGAAGCTTCCTATCGTCGTGCTTCTCCTCCTGGAATTTTGTAGGGAGCACAGCGGCTTAGCATTAACATTTTGTTTGTATTGATGAGCAATCAGTTGTTTTTCTGATAATGCCGGAGGAAACAGAAGGCTGGCGGACGCAAATGGAACGCGATCGTCTTATCTTATAATTACTTGGGTAAACAAGTGCTGGAAGAATTAATGCCGCAACAGACAACTCCTTGGAAAGTCGGTGTGAGCACCAGCAGCCACGCCGGGCCGCGGGCCCGGCTCTCACCTCCGGACTGTGCATCCACGAACGCAGCACGGAGCGGCGCGGCGCACCCGCGGCAGGAGCAGGGAAGGCTTCCCGCTCGGGCACTTCCCGCGGATGAGTGGCGTGCCGATGGAAATCTGTTCGGGCTGCATTGATTGCAGTCCCCCTGTCCGTCAGCGTCACCTGCCATCAGCGCCGGGCTGGCGGCGTGTGACAGCTGTGAAGGAGCACGGGGAAGTTGACTGGCAGGATGTTTTGCATCTAATGAGTCTGTGCACAATAAGAGTACCATAAATAATGCTGCGGAGGAACTCGGCTATCGCCCCGACACCGAGAGGCAGAGATTGCCTGCGCGCGGCTCCGCAGCCATCTGTCACCTGTCACAGGCCGCTGTCTGGGGCTGAGCCGGACCGCGGCGCCGCAAAGCCCCGCAGACTGGTGTCATGCAGCGGAGAGAGAGTGGGCTGACATCGGAGTCACTCGGGGAGAGCTCAGAGCTGCGAAGACACCGCGCAGCTCAGGCAATGTTCCTTGGCAGCGCGGGCTGCTGGACTTGTCCAGTGGGGCTGCTCCTCCTCTCCACGCACCTCCCAGCCAGCCCCTGAGCAACGCGCCCACCCCACAGCACACGGTGTTCTCTGGGGGCAGCAGTCCCACAGGACATGGCGGGTTGGCGTGGTTTTAAAAAGGACGTGAAAGCCCTCAGTAAAGTCCGGCTTTAGTCCTTCAGTCGAGCCCAGCTGTCTCCCAGGGTGTCAGCCCTGGTCACAGACTCACCCAGCTCCATCCTTGGTGCAGCAGACTGCCCAGTCCCCAGAACATTCCAGGCTGCACCCTCACTGGTGGCAGACTCAGACCCACAGCAGCCGGCTGTGCCAAGGGTTCCTGCTCAGCTCCAAGCCTTCTGCAGTTCACTTTGTGATGTTGAGCTCTCAGCCTACATGTTCCTCGTGTTCCCATTTCTAGCTGGGTTTTGAGGGATGGGGTGCAGAGATTGGTGCCCGTGTTGGGAGGTGTGGGGCTGCAGCACAGCACAGCTTAGTTGGGGTGCTGCTTTCTGCTTTTGAACTTGTCGTCATTATGAACAGCTTTTTTTTTAACGTCCCCTGGTTTCTCCCTCCCAAAGAAAATCTCACGTTTAATGAACTTAATTTTAGATAAAAGGAACGAGAAGAAGAAAATTAAAAATGCATGAAGCTCCTAGAGTCATCCAATTACTGTGATGTCCACACAGCAACGCCAGCACGGATTTCACAAAGCAGGGAAAAGCAGGAAAGCACTGGGGCTCGCCGCATGTAAATGCTGCTCTGTTCCAAAGTGTGCTGAATTAGAAATGGGCATTTTATGCATTTCTTCTTCTTGATCTGTCGCAGAAGAAGATAAAGATCAAACATGCCAGCCCGCCCCAGCAGCGCCTGTCTGCATACCCACAATGCTTGTCTGCTTCTTCCCAAACCCCGTCTAGCGCTGGAGTCCCAATACTGGGATGCAGACAAGCCTCCCGAGGGGACTGTCAGGGGGCAGGAAAGCTCTGCACGTCAGAGAGAGCACACACACACACAATGTATAGGACCCCTCACGTTTATTTGGTACTTAAAGTTTCTTTGCCAATGAAGTGACGGGCGGTGCTTCAGCCCGTGGCACGCTCACCGTGTAAAAGAAAGTAGAGTTTGTTTCTTCCCAAAAGCCAGTGCGAGAATCTCAATCGTAGAAGTCACCGAAGTCGTCTGAGTCCGCGCTGTGGGTCTGTGGGCGCAGAGCAGCCTCGAGTTCGGAGCTGCTGTCGTCAGATTCGCCCCAGAACGCTGCGGGTGAGGAGACAGAAAGCAGAGCTGTAAAACCTTTTCCGAGGCGATGCCGTTTGTCACAGACGTGAGCACGGGACAGCCCTCCCGAGGCTGACCCAGGGGTGGGAGTCGGGAGCCCCGGCCCCAGGTGCGCGTGTCCGGCGCGGTGTCCGGCAGCAGAGCGGCTGTGCCCGGACAGCGGCCTCATTCAGCGCTCCCACTCCATTGTGCCGCAAGGTAGCCGGGCAGAACATTTCCACTCCAAGCAATTTACTTGACCAGCTGCTGCCTGAATCACAGCTTTGTCTATTCTCTTCCCCTTTCTCCCACTACTTGACCCTGCGGTGAAGTCACCAGCGGGCCGTGACATCACAGAGTTGGCACAAAAACGGCAATGACGTCATGTGTGAAAAATCACCACTTTGAGATCAGATCAGGTCCAGGCAGGCCCGATCCTGTGGCTTTAACCTTAGGCTCTGGGAATCTGCAAACCCTTTCACTGACAGCAGCAGAATCCCATGGCAGCTCCGAGTGCCTGAGAGATTTCTGGAGATGTGAATCCATTTGACCCATGGATAAAACAGAATGGGAAGCGTGGCACATGAAGTGAAGGCTGCAGTGGCTGACAGAGCCGTGCTCTCTGTTCCCACCCATTCCAGAGGCTGCTGGCTGTCCAAAGGCAGCGTGGGAACCGCAATGCCCGGGACGAGGCCCAGGGCTCGGCCAGGGACAGCGGGAGGAGGAAGGCTGTCACACTCACAGAGACTGTGGCTCGCGTTTGAGGCACTTTGGTGCCTCTGACGGCACCAGCTCCATAAACACCTTATCTACAAATGCAGCAGCTGCATCTTTCATCCTCCATCCCCGGCCCCCTGGGCCGCAGGGCTGCGCTCTGCCGGGAACATCAGAGCGAGCCCCGCGCTCGCTCCCACGCTGAACGGCTCTGAAGAAAGGGGCTGGGGACGCAAGAGCCTTTCAAGTGCCACCAAAGCAGCCGTCCTTGATAGCATCCGTACCTTAGTTCCATGCCACACCTCTAAAACCAGGCCATTCCAGACTGCCAGGCACCCAGAGCAGGGCTCCAGGCAGAGCTCCTGGCTCCCAGCGCTGCCCCGCTGGCAGGAGGCTCCATTAGAGGTGGCTGCAGGCCCCGGCGGGGGTGAAGGGGAAACCGGAATGTGTGGGGAGCGAAAACACGCAGGGCCTAGACACCAGTTGAGAACAAAACCAGCCTGGCCACAGACAAAACCATCCAGCTGCACCCACGTCCTGCTGGGGCCCCCATGTCACAGGTAAGACCAAGGAACCCTCAGGTTTCTCTTTCTCCAGGTTCCCTCCACCTGCTGTTCACGGGCGTTTGATTAAGCCCTGCAAAGATCCCAACTCTTGGTTCCACACCACCCGCCCCACAAACACCTCCTCCGTGCCCTGGATCTGTCCTCCTCAGCTCCCTGCTGGCTCCCACGTTGAGTCAGGGAAATTCCATGCTTTCCCTTCTCTGTACTTTATAAAGGTCATAACGTGGTTCTGGGAGGGCTTCTGCAGTATAAATTAAACTAGAAAGACACTAATTTTCAGTAGCGCAACATTCGTCTCTTACCTTTGGATTTTATGGCAGTTACTGTTTCCTTCCGCAATTCAGTCCTGTAAGAGATTTCAAATAATCAGCACAATGCCCGCAACTAAAAAAACATAAGCGACTTTTAAAAAAAATACTGTGGAATGGTTTAAAGAAACAACGACCCAGTAGCTTCTGTAATTACTTTTTTTTTCCCCCCAAACAACTATTTAATCACGGGCTTCTTCACCTAAAAGGTGGAGAAATCCATGTGCAGCAGGGACACTGGTCCTAGCTGTTCCTCACATCGTTCCCCGTTATCTGCACTGATGTACGCCAGCACTGAGTTAAGGTAGAGAGGAGCAGGGCCCTGTCAAGCTGCTGCCGCCTTTCAGAGCACGCAGAGCATGGAAAGACAAAATCCGAACAAAAATAAATCCCCCCCAGTGCTGCTGCCTGCACTTCCTCCCTGCGCGCTCCTGCGGATCCCAGCGCTGTGCCCCGGCCCCATGGAAATGTGCAATCTCCGCTGCCTTTGATCTACCTTGATGTGTGTGCAGCCCGAGCCTGCTCTGCTAAATGGCCGCTCTTGTGTCTGGAGCATCACAGGCCCCTTTGAATCTCTCAAACAAGCTGGAATCATTTTGATCTTTTGTGTGCAGCGCGTGCATTGTGTTGGGGCTGGGGAATAATCGCACGGGGGCAAACACGGGGGAGAATTAACTGTTACAGCAGCAGTCCTGCAAGAAGCTCCAAAAATAAAGCTTCAGCTGATTTTAATAAGGAAGATCAAACAGGAGATATTTGGGACATCACTGGGCCAACCAGTGAAATACAAGCCCATGTCAAGGTGCGGTTTGAAGCTGCGACCTCAGTCACTACAGGACTCTCTGAAATGTCTCTGATTTGCTGCATTTCATTTAAAAACGTGGCAGCCAATACAAATGTGCTTAGAGTGGGGAGCTGCAAATATTCCACTATGGTGGAGGCATTTGTGAAGGAGACAAAAAAAAAAGCAGGGATGATTCCTTGCTTGCGTTACCCTCAGTATTCAGTCAGAATTTGGGATTGCAGCTGGAAAGCCACACGTGAAGTTTCCCACACTGCGGCTACCAGTGGTGCAGTCCCTGTTCCTTTTCACCCAGAGAAAGCTCCCACCGTTTAAATCCCGTTTCCTCTCCCAAGGTTCCCACTTTGCAGACAGAAATTCCCAGATTACTAAACACAGCCCCGGTTCCACCAAGGCAGAAGTGCCAGTACCAAGTGACAGCTCTAGCAGAGTACTAACAATGCTGTAACTCATGATTACCTTGTTCAGTAAAAACTGTAAACTGGTGGGCTTCAGAGGTTGCCCAACATTCCTTTAGTGCGCCATCCCACCGCCCTTCCCTTTTATTCCGAGCAGAACCCCACACTGCCTCACACCCTCACTTCTCCTTCAAAGACACTCCCTCGACAGGCTACCCAGAGAGGATTTGAAGCCAGAGCCTCTGGGCTGATCCTGCAACACGCTGAACACCCCGAGCGCCTGCTCCCTTTGGCCAGATCTGCTGGCCCTCAGCACTTCCCAGGAGGTGCTCCAAGCATCCCAGGCTCAGCCCATAGAAATGTGCTCGAGAGGCTGCACTGTTTTTCCCTGTGTGTGGAGCACAGAGCCACTTGTTGCTGAGCTGCAGCTGGCGGGGTTCCTCCTGTGGATGCTGGCACAGGAACCATTTCAAGTAGCTGAGGAGCTGATCGGGGGGCAGCAGCCACCGCTTCCCCTCGGCCACATCCCGGCCTGCTGCTGGGAAGGGAGCGTGGGGTTCCTGGGATTTTCAGTTAGCTTCTCACAAAAGCCATGTGACAACTCAGTTAGTCAGTTCTGTCCCACTTTCCTCCGTGGTGCAACCCCACAACAAGCACCAGCAGGTCAGTGCTTAGGGCCCAGTGCTGAGGATCGCCAGGGAGGACTGCCCGGGTCTCCAGGGCTTGGTCCTTCAGACCCAGCTGAAGGATCTGTGGAGAAAGGACCACCATGGCTGTAGGAAGATCTGGAGACCTTCCCACTGCCACCCCAGCTTCCCATGAAGAGAAAGATCAAAGCTGGCAGGAGAGCGGGGAGAGAGATGTTTGTGTCCTACCAAACACCATCCGTTCCCCGGGGTTCATCTCCCCAGGACTAATCCAGCGTGTGTGGAATGGGGTTCGCTCCCCAAGGAGCCCGGAGCCAAACACAGCCGTGCCCAGAGAGGGAGACGGGGACAGGGTGGCAGCAAAGGCTCGGCAGGAGAGCTGCCGGCACAGGGAAACGCCGGGCAGATACGGAAAATGGAGCTAGCACATCCAAAAGGCCAGAGGGGAAACGGCAGCTCCCCCAGGCCAAGCCTGGAAAATGCTGCAGGGAATGAATTCCAGGATCAGGTGTGCAGCATTAGGCAAAGCTGGGAGATGCAGCAGCACCTCTGCGTTGCACAGCAGCTGCGCTCGGCAGCCCCGGCCGGGGCAGCGCTCCTCCAGCAGTCGGAGCACACAATGGGCACAGACCTCCGCCGAGACATTTTGGGGTATAAATGGAGCCAGGCCGGTTCCAGTGCCTCCACTAATCCCCCACCGTGACCCTCCGATATCCATTTACACATTTGCTTCTTCCCGAAAATAATTCCAAACTGAACCCAGGCTCTGACAAAGAGAAAACCCAAACCAGTTTCACTTCAAAGGGCCTTTTAATCTCTCCGTTTCTCTGATGAAACAGGCTTTTTGTATTGAAGATGCTGCAACAGTAAGAAATGAAAAAGCTCTGAGAAAATATTTTTTTCCTCTATAAAGAAAATTAATATTAAGAGGAAAATGCCAGCACAACAAGAGCCAAGTTAATCAAGGGGGCTCGCTGGAAAACAGCAGAAAACCTTTGCTGTGGCCTTTTGCTAAAGCACCTGTTGAACTTCCATGTTTTAGTGTCAAGCGAAAAAGACACCCAGAAAATTTGGGGTATCCTAAATGCCAAGGGATTTCCCCGCCCTGGAAAACCAAGTATCTGCGGTACATATTCTGCACAGTGTTACAGAGGCAGTATAAACTCAAAAGTCCATTCATCGTGCCAGAGTTGGAGTAGTAACACTGAATTTCAGTAATTACACTGCGAGCAGGATGACCCTTATGTTAGGATACAAAGATGTCTATCGAGCTGTGTCTAAGACCAGTCTCTGTTTAGATTCACCACGCTGGAGGAAAAAAACCCCCACTGGCACAAAGATGCATCACAGCGCTGCGAGGAAGCTGTGCAGGAGAGCAGGGGCAGTGCCAAAACACCCACTGTTCCCTCTGTGCTCGGCCGGCAGATGTTGGTGCCTCTCCCCGCAAACCTGGCAGGGCATCGCCACCCCTACAGCGCTGCTTCTGCAGCAGCTGGGGCTGCAGCCAAAGGAAACAAAGCTCACGCAAACAGCTGGAACGGCGGAGAATCCCGCTGGAATTTTCAGTCAGCTTCTTACAGAAGCCATTTGACAACTGGGAGTACATCAGGGAGATAAAGCCATCGGGTCCTGGCTGGTTTCTGGGCGCATGTCGTCCCAGGAATCTGGACCCACACGGTGCCACTTTCCCTGGAATTCCAAGGGACACGCATTTGTGCATGTCCTGAGCACTGCCAGCCCCAAAGCTCTTGGGATGTCTCCTCAGAGCACAGCGGAGTTTTCGGTGCCGGGACTGGTTCGGGAAAGGGGGGAGCGGGGGATGCGCAGAGCCCGAGTGCCCCCCGATGGCCAAAGCCGACGGGCCCAGGAATGATTAAGAGATGAATTCGACTCTGCCAACTTCTATTTGCATGTCACTACAGCCGTGTTGGGCAACGGGGCTGAAAACCGGCCTTCAGAGACCCCCCCAGAGTCCTTCCAGCAGATTAATTAAAGTTTAAAATACTTTACACCGTGTTGGTGTCCCGACAAATCCAAAGCGGGCTTTGGTTCTCAGCTGATAACGCACCTTTAATCTCCAGATTATTTGGAAACGAGACAGCGCAAACAAGTCAAAGGAAAATGAAACGCTCGCATCCGAAATGGGGAATTCCCAGAAAGCGAGTGACCTCCACTGGCTGCATCCATCGCTACAGCCCCCCGGAATGCCACACACATCGCTGCCCACCCGCCTGCGCTCGCCGGCGGCCTCGGCCCTGACTTCTGATACCTTCTCCCCTGCCACGACCGTTTAATTTAACGTCCTCTCTCCTGCTGCAGCGCCCTAACACCCCACCCAAAGGCGCATCTCCGTGTGTGGAAACATATTCCCCGGGGAAAGCAAAGGAGCCAGGGAAAAGCGTTTTTCTCGCTGGAGGTAGAGCAGGCAGCGTTAGCGGGAGAAGAGGAAGCTCTGGCATGCACTGCCGAACAAAAGGGAACAAGTGGTCTTTACTCGGAGAGCAGCTTCCTATTAAGACTCACTCCGTCGTACATTATGCCTTTCATCCCCACTCAACCACAAAATGATTTTGCTGTAGGAAATACAATGGCAGAAAAAGATTTACATTGAAAGAATCTTTAATAATAAACTGTTGCAGATCTGCCTACTTCCCCATGATTTATAATACAATAAACATCGGATTCTATTAAGTCTCATGCACTGAAGACACGCACTGAAAACCCGAGTATGAAAGCCCTCAATTCTTCCCTTCTCCAGGCCCATAATAGTGAAACGAGCATGGATAAATGTGCTAAGAGTATCTCTTTGCATCTTTTATAGCTTGTGTGTATCAATCTGTAAAGCTTATTAAGAAAGTCATTGCTATGCAAAGCAGCACCCAATCTCTTTCTCTTGCTTTTCAACAGCGCGCAGTGTTTAGCCAATAGGGCCGGGCCCCGGCCCCTCATTCCGCATTCATAACATGCAACATTTGCACAATGTGTATCTCAAAGGCTGCTGAATAGAAAGCCTTAATACTCATGTAAACAACTGCAAACCAATTACTTAATGAATCAGGCCCACACATAATGAGGTGCCAGACAAAGAGCTATAAATGCATTTTTGCGCCCGAGCCTCCGCTTTAAAGTAAAATCCCTCAGCTGTAGTTTGGGCTTAACTGGCACATGATAATTATTGTCTGGGGGACATCAGAGGAGCCACGGTTTTTATTCCGGTCCGGCGGGGTCCGCGCCGAGGTCACTCATCAGCTCAGTGACAAAACGCGGCAAAGGAGAATTTATAAAGTGCCACGGCCGAGCTCGCAGGGATGTTTATTCTCAAGTAGTGGGTTTGAGACCACTTGTGAAAGCAATAAAGCCCGAGGAGTGGCTGCCGGGAGCGGAGCTGCAGCGCCGAGGAGCCGCAGCGCCGAGCTGAGCACGCAAGGCACGGCCCGGCTGCAAACAGCTCTGCCTCTTCCTCCTCCTCCTTGTGCCACGCTCCGGGCAGCCAGCGCCGAGGGCTGCTCCCAAACCCCGCGGTGGGGAGGCTGCGCTGGGCTTGAGCCGTTTACAAAAACTAACTCTGACTTAGGGATTTGTTACAGTGGTTTTTTAAAGCAGCATCACCACGTATCCCTGCACAAAGTATCCCTGCAGCTGCTGCTGCTGCTGCTGAGCACCGAGAGGCCTGGAATCAGAGACCAGAGGGAAGTATTTGAAATCTATTACAAATCAAAACCGGAGGAATAGGGGAAAAAAGGCAAAAGAAATGCACAGCATCTAACCAAGGCACAAGTGGCTGCAGGCACGATTGAACAGCAGTGCAGCAGCAATGGGGTTTAGCTTGGAGAGATTAATTTTAAATAAAAAAATAGTTAATTTTAAGTGACACATTTTATTCAGCCGCAGTGATCCTGTGAGTAACTTCTCAGGGCCCCATCCTGCTCTTCCTGCTGTCCCGGGCTTCAGGGAAGGGCTAAAATGTAACATTTCAGAAACTCCTCTACAGGAACACCCTTGCATTTCATAGCACAAGGCAGGATAACTTGGCTCATCATTCTCAAAGTTCCAGAAAATACAAAAAGAGAAAACAATTGAACCTAAGATGGTGAGAATTAATCCCACACAAAAGCAGGCGCACCAGTCATTGATGCTGGGTTACAGCTTGTGTTTACTGTGCTTGAATCATAGAAATGCTATGATTTGAACAGCAATTGCAGAATTGGAACTGGCCTCCCCCACAGCAGCCTAAAAATGCACGTCATGGACACAGGAGGAGCTCACAACCCGAGGTGCTCCAAACCTGCAGTGCTTGATAACAGAAACACCGACCTTAACCCCGGCCCAAGTAAAACAATAAATCAGGGGAGCTTCAGCCCCTTTCTGTCGGGGCTTCTCCCTCATGGAATCATTGCCAGTGCTACAGCTTTACCTGGAGAAGGGAGGAGCACCTCCATCCGACAAGGAGCTGCTTTCCGAACACGCTTCCAGGCTGTCACTTCCTTTGGGACTGCTGTGGCTGCGATCCCAGCCTGTGCAGGAAAAACAGGGACTGTGAACCTTCCGAGTTCCCACTTATATTAATCAGAAAGGTTATTTTTGTTGTCCTTCCCCTCAAATGTAAGTTATTTTGGAATGTTACAGTTCCGTCAATATTATTTGATACCTCAGTTGTTTTCAGCCATTCTCTTGAATTAGATAAATTATTAGACAATAATAAATAAATTCTGTAGAATAATAAATTCAACAAAAATCAAATAAAACACATATCTTGAGATTTTTATGACTTAAACAGCCAAACGCCCAACTATTTCAAAACCTTTTATCCACAGTTTTCTTTCTTCCCTTTCCCCCTGCTCTGTGGATCTCATTTCCATTCTGTAAAGATTGATTAAAAAAAAAAAAAAAAAGAGGCAAATGGATTCATTCACTGGAGTCAGACAATTGTTCATCTTTGTATTCCTTTCCAAAGCACACGATGCTCAAGCACAAATCCCACTTTAAAGGGCTGCTTTGCGTATGTATTTTTTTATATATATGTTTTTATCTATAGCACTGCAATGATAACCAAGCCCAAACCCAGTCCAGGACAATTCAGGATTTCTGTCCACACTGGATTCTTCACTTCCTAACTGGCTGTGCACATTCCCAGTCCCTTCTGCACTTGGATTGCAGCAGCACAAATCCTGCTCGGCCTCAGGCACTTCCAGCAAAGACGTGCCAGAGCCTGCCCAGGAGGAAAGAGAAACCAAGAATGAGAGGGGAAAAAAGAGAAAGGGGGTAAAAAAAAAAAAGGAATCACTCCCCTTTTCCCACGATGTATCACAGCTCATGCATGGTATTGCCTCTCCCAAAACCAGCGCTCAAGCTGCTGCTGCCTCTGCTTAAAGATGGATGAAGAATTTCCACCCAGAATTCACAGCTCTAGAAAGACTCCGGGCTCTTTCAGGAACTTAAGTGTCCAACATGAGCTGCTGGAGGGTGTCATCCAGCCGGACTTAAGTGCAGTGTCTAACCTGGCGCTGTCCCGAGGAACTTTCTCCATCCCAAATGTACCGAACGATAGCAAACAGAGCAAAAAGTTGGGTGAGATTTATTAATGCCTTGATTGGTGCACTGCAAGCAGCACCTCGGAATCCTCAAAGGAGGACCTCGCTGGGAAGGACACGTGGGCATGAGAAAAGGGGTGGCAGGATTGTTGGCTCATTAAAGGTGGCCCAAAAAAGGGAAGCAGAATCCAGCTTGTGCTCTTTCATGTTCCTGTACGATATACAAAGAAGGGCTAATTTTTTCTTCTCAAGAGGGCTTTTCCTCCTTAGTCCTACGCTGGAGATTTCATACCCGGAGAGCAGCTGGGGGTGACGTTCCAGCTGTTGTGAAAGCAGAGCCCAACGAGCGGAGCAGTTACGCCATTTTTATTCAAATCCTCTGCAGCCTCAACGCCTGCTCAAATCAAAGACACGAGCGAAGGGGAGAGAGAGAATCTGGTTTCGTTAAAGATTTAACAAACCTGCCCCTTCAGTAAAATCAGCAATTTCCTACTCATAAATGAGACTCTTAAACAGTCATCCAGCAAAACAAGAAATAATGGGTTTTATCCTTTTTTAATCTCGCATTACTCGCCTACCTCAGGAAGAGCCAAAGAGCTGAACAATTTCTTTTACGTGTCTTCCCCGATAAAAAAACAAAGCATCCATGGAGGAGCTGAGGATGAGCCCAGATCTCCCCCTGTATCCTCACGTAACCTGGTATCACAGGAGATTGCTGTTATCAGCCAGCTCCTCTCTGGGCGAGCCGTGCACCAGGTATGATCCCTTTAAAGCCCATTATCCACAGCCAGCCTTCCCTGAGCTCCAGACTGGACGTCAAAGAACCAACACAAATACTTGGGGAATATTTACAGAATACTCAAGTAAATGAATGTTTTGGTTCTCTTCTTATATAACAGAAGTAAAACAAAAATAAACCAAAATTCCAGAAGCAATCCCGAAGTGCCATCCTGAAAACTGCTTGGAAGTGCATCCACACAGCTCTCACAGTGAAGTCCATCAAGCCCCAAAAGGCTTCTGGTGTTTCAAACCAACACTTTAAAAATGCAGCAGCTACTGAAACAAAAACCACCCCAAATCTGTATCCCTTACGCTCAGAAAAAGTCGTACGGCAAAATAATCGTGTGCGGATGGACATCAAATATCAGTTCATCTAAACCCCTCAAAACAAGTTGTTTGAGCCCAAAAGCCAACACGCAGAGATGTGGCTTCTATTTTAGGCCCAGAACGATTCCAGAGCCCCGGGGCTGCAGCAAAGGGTGATGATAAAAGGGAACGAGCAGCTGCCTGGCAGGGAGAGGAGGGGAGGGAAACAAGGAGCCCGCAGAAGATGACGGGCCGAGGATGAATCATGTCTGAAAGGAGCGGCTTGGCTTTCAAATGAGGTGTGAGAAGCCTCTCTCCTGGAGACAGAGGAGCAGCAGAAACAGCTCCCTCGCAAGGGACGGGTTGGAACTGGAGTTACTGGGTTTGGCTGAGGAGCTTCTTGGCATTGTGTACACACAGGAAGCATTAGCACTTGCACGTCTGCTCCATGAGAGAGCCAGGAGAGGTCGGGAAGTCTCAGTGGTGGCACTGGCTGGAGGGAGCCACCGTTAGCAGGCAGCTTTGGTACAGGAGGCAGAGAGGAGGCTCTGGGCTGGCACAGGCACGGCTCCCGTCCGGCAGGGATCTGCCCCACGCTTATTCCAATGATCCCCAGTCCATTACTCACGGAAAGAATCAAACCAGCAACGTCTGTAGCTGGCCATATAATTACTGGATCTCCCCCACGGAGACTGACCCCGGTAACACCGACAGCGGGCCCCGGTGGGCTCAAGGAGAGGATGTTCGCACGGGGTGGATGTGGAACATGATTACAAGGAATCAAAGAGGCGCTGCTGCTCCCCACCTTTGTTTCTGCCACCATGAGCGTGGACCCTGTGATGTGACGTTTAATCTGCGCTCAGTGCGAGCGGCTGAATTTGCTCCCTCTGAAGCCGCTCCCGGCACTGAGCCCCAGGGTGTGATTATATAACCCAGTCAATGCTGGGCCCGAGGTTAATATGCAGCCACCCCTTCCACCTGTAATGGGAATCTTTCCCACCACGCTTTCTTCCCCGCTCTCATCTTCACCCCAGCCTGTGACTTCTGGATGTGAACATGCCGTAATGAAACCATTTCAAAGTGGCAGCCATCAGACTGGTTTGCTTGCTTTTAAGCCCTACTCCCTTTAATTTCCCACTTTTGTTATCTCTTGTTTATTGATCTAAACTATCCATTACTGCTCTCAAAAGCAGCGCCCACTGGGAACTTGCCACCCTGCCTCTGTAGCTTCCTCACAGAAGGACAAGCCAACCAAATGTCTTGAGGAACTGAAGATCCGATGGATTTGGGAAACAAACAACCCGCAGCAACGCCTGGCGGCGGCGGCGTATGCCGGACCCACTGCAGGAAATTAGCTTAAATCAAAGTCTGGTCGCCTCTGCACATAAGAGTGGCATGGATTTCAGAGCCTGGAGCAGCCTGGTTGCATTTGCTGTGCAGAGAGCACGGCAGCCTAATTGCCTGCTGCTGCCACACTCCAATGGAAGGGGTGCTCCAGGAGCAGAGCTGCCGTCACTGGAATAATGTATTCCCTCCCTGTGTGAAGGAATGAGCTGGGCTCTCCCACACACCAGCACCTCCTGAGCTGGGAAATGGCCCCGCATGAACCCTTTCATTTGGGCAATTCCTTCTGCTGTCTGGCTTCGTCACAGAAGGCAGCAAATACATCCCCCCGTTCCCAAATGGGAGATGCCTTGTAAATGTGCACACAGAACTCACAGATCCAATTTATAGTGGCCACAGGGCTTGGCCTTTTCCTCTCCTGCAGAAAATCCCGCCATCACAGGCATCACTTAGTTTGGGAAGCAACCAGCATCTCAATGGATACTGAGATATTTAGGAAAATCCCCCAAATCCCTCACAAACGTTCACTGATCTGCCAGCGGCTATGGCACAGTTCCCGGGGGATTTGGGGTGACACCCCTATGTCCAGAGCGGGCACCTGGAGTGGCAGCCACAGCTGGAACAGCCATTACCTGGTTCTCTGCTTTCCAGCTGCTTTCCTTGCCCACCGTTGGTCGGGATCGATGGCAGGCTGAGTGAGGATTCATCGCTCTGCACAGGTGACCCATCCCCACGCTGTCCTGGAAGGGCCCCTCCCAGCACCAGCTCAGCCTGAGATTCAAAACAAAAACAGCCACAGCTCCATTATCCTCCCCCTCGAGCGCTTTCCAAGGCACATTTAGTGTGGCTAATCCACACTCCCCAGGGCAATCTGCGTCCAAGGTGTTTCTGTTAGATGTTCCATTACCTTACTTCTAGGATGCTACTCTGGGGCTTGTTTTGGGACAGAAATACAGACTCGAGTCTGTAAAATCTATGTGATGTTCTACCCTAAGTCTCTCACTGTTTGGTAAAACAGTTGTTTGACAATACGGGAAGAGGCTGAGGCACTCGCAGCCTCTGGAATGCCAATTTCATTTATTTATTTATTTAAATAGCTGGCTATAACCTTTTGCATTAGAGAAACCGTGAGTGTGCCACCATTTATAAAATGCTCTGTGTCTTCCACACCAGACCCCACTCTGCTTAAAGACATGTAAAAATACATCATTCATGATAAAAAGTCACAGAAAGACAGGAGCCTCGTGATGATTCGCACCAGAGCAAAGGGGTGAGCTCATTCCAATGCCTTACTGTGGTGAAGAGTGGGCACCTTAAAAAGCCCCTTTTCCTGTGGGATGAAGCACTGAACATCTGCTCCTGAGGCCCCAGGGCTGATCAACCACAGACTGCCCGTCCTTGCCCTGAAAGCCGCACCCCGCCAGGGCACAGCCGTAGTGGTGCTGAGGAGCATCCAGTGTCCCTGGTTTACCCACCTGGCTGTCCTGTGCCTCCTCTCCCGAAGCCAGCAGCTGCTCAAACATCTCTGCCACCCGCTCCGGGAGCCGAACCTGGCGCTGCTTAAGGAACCGGCCGTGGTGGCTCAGGCGAGTCCGCAGCGCCTCCGTGTCCCTGAGGAACAAACCGGCACCGTCAGTGGGACACTCCACCCACCCGAAAAGCCACCACCCATTTGGGCCTCAATTCCCACTTTCTCTTTTAAAAACGTTCAAAGTGGAAAATGTAAGAAGCCACTTGCGACTTCTGCTAATGTGGGGAAGATGGGCCGTGGTGACCATCATCATCATCATCATCATCACCATGATGCCTGCCCTGTCCTGAGGCTCAGGATCCAAAGACACAACTCTGGTCTCAGCGCCGTGGCCTCGCTCACTCTCTGGGGCACAGCCGGGCACCCACTGCCTCGGACTTGTCTTTTGCTCAGAAAGAATAAAAAGGGAAAAGGAAAAAAAAAAAAAAAAATAAGATGTCTTTTAACAGTAGAAAATCTCAATCCTGCAATCCTTTTGTTTGCCAAAGATGTTTGTTTTTCCTGTTGCTCCAGTGAAGTTTCAGAGGAGTGAATTCCAATTAACTCCACGAGTGTTTGTCCCTAAGAAACCATTCAGGAGACACAAGGAGATATTGGTGCTCGCAGGCGTATCAGCCTCGCAGAAGAGGCAGGTACCGGCACAGAGACCCTTCTGCAGCGCTCACAAGTGCCCTGATCCTGCCAGCACTTGAGCACTGCTGAGCCTGCGACGGGGAGGGAGGTCTAGACAGAAGCTAAGCAAGGCAGAATGGAAATTGTTTTCATTTCTGGGTTAAAGAGACCTAAAAAAAAAGTAATTCTCACTTGTCCTTGTGGCATATGCACGGGGGAAAAAAAAGCCCATTTTGAATAACTGCGCTTTGTTGTTTTTAAAGGCCACGTGCGTCTTCTGTCTCACACAAAGTAATTTCCTTCTCAAAATTACATTTCCCCTCCTTACGTGCCCAAGACTCGTTGCGGATCCCGGCAATGCCTGGCTGAGAGGTGTCTGGAGTTCCTGCAATTCCCTGCCTGCCAGAGGGGCCTGGGGTGGGACTGCATGGGCTGGGGGGACCTCGGGCTGCCCTGTGGAGCAGGAGTCCCCACTGGGGAATGGGAGGGGAATAAATTAACTCCTGAATGCTCCCATTCCGAGCGCCACGAGGTGTGGGCCCGGCTGCCTCGGCGCCAGAGGGGCAGAGGGAAGGATGTTTCTTTCCTCACCCCCGGAGGGTTCTGTGTCTCCCATACCTGGTGTGCTCCTCGTGCCCCGCTCCGCCCGTGGCCCCGCCGCTGTTCTCCGGAGGGAGGCTCCCGCTCCGCGTGTGCCGGGACACGCGCAGCAGCTGCCGGAGCACCACGGCCTCGATCACCTCGAGGTCGCCCTGAGTCAGCTCGCCGACCTCACCGTGAGCACTGCAACACAAAGCAAGGGGGACAGGCCCCGTGAGCACAGCGCATGCCGGGCTGGAGACAGGACAGCCAGGGGACGGCCAGAGGGACAAACGTGTCACCGTGGTGCTCGGTGGCGGATGTGGGACGGGACAGGGAGGTCGCGCTCAGCACTCGGAACGTGCCAGCTGCAGCCTCCCAGGGAGAGGGAAGCTGAGCACATCCCCTCCGGTGGCAGGCTGCGGGGCAGGCCTGTTTGGAGCCCCTCTTCCTAACTCCCGAGGAATCCTCCAAGCACTGAGTGCCCAGGAGAATCTCAGTCTGTGGAGGCTGTGCATCACTGTCAATACAGTTACCAACAGCTTCCAGTTCTTGTACCTAGGGGTCCAGAGGCTGAGGAGGGACAGCCAGGGCTCCCTGTCACTGGTTCTGATGATTCCCTTTGCTCTCTTACTGTAGTTACTCTATTCTTCTGGCACGGGCCACTTGCCACCTGGGCTCCACTCACTCACCTGGGCAGCTCCGCTGTCCCCGAGGGCTGGCCCTGGTACAGTGCCCGGCGCTGGGGGCTCGTCGTCTCCACCAGGTCCTCCAGGAGTTGCAGCGCTCGGCAGAGCTCCGAGAGCTCAGCCAGCATCCCGCCGGGCCTGCGGACGGACGGACAGACAGGGCTGGCAGTGACCCGAGGGGTGACTGACGGGGCTTGTCAGTGCAGTCCCATCGCACCCCCTGGAAAAACAAACAGCCTCCTTTGAGCTTTCCAAAGCAAACAGCAAAAACCACGTTTCCGAGCTCTGGAGGAAGGGGGGAAAAAAAAAAGAAAGCAAGCACATGAGCAAACAAACCATCCAAAAATCAGCCCGGGCTGAGCCGCTGCATGGAAATTACCCCTGTGCCGAGCACTTTAATTCCTTCACCTCCACAAGCGAAACAAATCTGGTGACCACCTACAGGTACGGGGACAGCCCTGGGACCTCAGAGGGGTTTTGATGAGGCTGCACCTCTATAATGATGCAAATGAGGACTTAACCACTGAAACAATGCCGCGGGCTAATCCCGGGACAGAGGTGTAAATGGCTATTCAGGTCCCCGCTGCCGCTTTGTGGGGCTCCCAGCCCAGGTCTCGGCCAGCAACCAGCACCCCAGCCGGGGCAGGAGAGAGTTCTCTTTCTTTTCCCCACATGCAGGAGCTGACATGTTTCCGCAGTTAACCCTGGCCGGCTCTGCCTCCAGGGAGAAGCTCTGCGCACAAAAACTTGCAGCGTTTGCACGCTCGTGCTGAGCCGTGCCCAAAGCTGTGTTTTCCCTCGGAGTGTTGGGCAACAGCGAACAATTAAGTGGGGGCTGCTGTGCCTTTAGTCGAGTTTCCTAGACATTTAATAAGCGAAACAATGCCAGGGAGATCACATAGGCAGTTAAACAGTGCTTTCTCTTTTCCCCCAGCCTTACAAACCCTGTATTCCAGCGGCCGGCTCGTTTCCCATTGTTTTCCTCCCGCTGGGTGGTCCTTCCAGGGTGCCACTCGAGAGGGATACAATAATAAAAAGGGAAGGGGAAGGAAGGGACACCAACATAAAGAAAAACAAAATGTATGACAATCTGCAGCAGGCTACGGATCAGAGGTCAGCAAACAAGAGGTCCTTCTCTTTTACAGGTTGCTTCCTGGAAACAGTCTGATTAAGCTGACAGCTTGAATTATGTGTTACATTTTGTAATGCACAATCCATCTGTGCTAAGTCCTCCTCAATGCAGCTGAAGCAGCACAGGCATAAGCTCTGCCTTTTTCCACCCCCTCGGCTCCGGCCTTAAAATAGTCATCATCTTTCTCCACACTAATTCTCAGAGACCCTCTCCCCCCTGGCTCCCACCCCCCGGGTTTAAGCCCTCAAAGAAAGGGCCGGGTGCTGCAGGGAATGGTAAGAGGACACGGAGCCTTTCCCCTTGGATCAGCAGCTCCAAGGGAGGGGAGGCCCGGCGCCTCCACAAGCGCAGCGAGCCCCCGTGTGCCGGGGGGCTGCTGACAGAAACCCCTCCCAGGCTCTTCCCGTGGGGCGGGGTGTGAGAGGGCAGGAGTACGGCCGCCGGAACACCGACGCTACTTCCCAACCATCACCAGTGTTAGTAACTAAGGCAGCGAAGCTGCAGCACCCTGCTGTGACCTGCAACCAGACGCAAACCACCTGCTCAATCACCTTTCCCAACAACATCTCCCTTCCTCGGTGGCCAACACTTCACTGCAGAGAAAAAACCCAAAACTCCTTAAAAAACACAGACTGGCATCTCTGCAGTAAGACAGGAGAGGCACTTGCTCCAAAGATGAAAACTTGTGGCTTCCTGGCACACAACAAGGACTAGTTTTGCCTCTGGAGTCAGCCACGGTCTCTGCTCCTTTCAACACCATCCCTCGTACTCATTTCAGATAATTCACCAGAAGTGTATGAGCAGTGCTTCCTTCTGATGCCACAGTGACACTGCTGCAGTGGGAGAGCCCAAGCTACACATATTTCAACTTAAGGCAACAAATACCCAGAATTTGGGAAATTTCAGCACATTTCTTCAGTCAGCACAGGAGTTTCGCAAGAGAAAACCACGGGGGCTGGAGGGACATCGCATGTTGTGAATCCGCGGTGTGACAGAGCACAGGAAGCTGCATTCCCATAGCTTGTGTAACTTGTACAATTGGAATTCACGTACTAATCCCTTGCAAGCTTTTCCACGAGATTTTTGGCTCGCTAACTCTGCAAAGCTCAGGCGTGCACACTGCATTCCGGGTGCCTTGGAAAGCCCACCCAGCCGCGAGCACAACAAGGGAACGGCTGCTTCTCCGCTCCTGCCGGTTGATCTGCCTTTTCATTTTCAGGTAAAGCAAATTAAAATCTGTATCTTTTCTGCAGCACCAGCGAGCAGTGGTGATCCCACTTCCACGGCCTTGAGAAGCAGAGGCATTCAGCTTGGCATAATGGGAGGAGAGCTCTGCGCCGCGGTTCCAGCCGTGCCCCGGGGACAATGCAGGTGCTCAAACCTTGTGTATAATTTCCCCGGGCCTCGAGAGCTGCTCCACGTCTCATCAGGCGCTGCACAGCGAGGCGAGGCCTCACCGGGGAGGGAACACAAGGTTAAACTGCCGGCGCTCAGCTCTGACTCCTCTCGCAGAGACACTCTCCCCGCTCTGCTGTGATTAACAGGTGGGATACAAAGGGAGAACTGGGGGGAAGCTATTTACATGTAAATCAGAGGATGTTTCCATAGCAAGCAACAAACAGCCCGATGCAAATGGAAAGGAGAAAGTTGCAGAAGTGTCTGCTGCTGGCCCCCAGCTTCTGCTCGGGTGTCATCTGTTAACACCCAAACCAGCACTGACGTCAGCACCACCACCGAAAGGCGCCCAGGAACGCGGGGAGAACAGGCATTAACCAGATCTAAACACTCAAACAACCAAGATGGGAAACCCCGACTAGCTGGCAAAAGAGGACAATTCATTCTGCAGAAGCACTTGGTTCTCCAGGGCTAAAAGTGCTGTTTCCTTTGCACAATGTCCCACTGAAGCCCTGCTGGCCCTGCAGGGTGACCTGGGCCAACCCCGGGAACCGTCTCATGGTGGGCACTGCCCTGCCGGGGCAGGGATGCACTTCCCTGTCTCATGAGGGCGTTGCGGGGCCGAAAATCCGGCTGGGATGGATTTACAGCCGACGCTCTGGTGCTGCACTTGTTGGCCACAAAATCCTGCCACTGTCACCCGGCTGCAGTGTCTGCAGCGCACTGTCCTCGTTCTCTCTGACTCCATTTCCAAACAAAACGCTCAAACAGTTCAACCCCCTGAAAGTTTTACCCAGTAGTGTGACTGGAATGAGATTTGTGTACATTTAAAGAACATCACCTGCGCTTTTAACAACAAATCCTTCACTTGGCAGCTCTGACCCCAGTGAGGTGCCCGCAGCCCCTGAACGCCCAGCACAGGGCCAAGGTACTAAAAGGACAGGGGAGAACTTTGTGTGAGCTCTGGTGCCCCGACCAGCCCAGCTGATCCAGGAAACAGGGAAGTGGTACCTGCGTGGTGCTGAGGCATCCAAGGGCTCCTCCTGGGCCGTGGGAGGGCTCGGGGGTGGCAGCAGGGAGCCCTCTGGAGCCTGGGCATCCCTGCCCTGCTCCTGCTGCGCGTCGGGAGCGCTTGGCTTCACCTCTTCCTTGGCACCGGCAGGCACCGGGAGCTCGGCGCTGCTCCCCTCCCTGTGAGCCCACCAGCTGCTCAGGCCAGGCTTTGCCCCTATAAGAACAACAAAAAATAATGCATCAAGGATATAAAAACAGTAATTATTCTTCTCAAAACACTAGCAGGACCATGGAGTAGATCACAGCATAGGGAATGAAACCAAGCTTCCCCACACTACTCACCCCGTGTGAGGGAGCATCCATCCATCCCTCCCTCTATTCCCCTCGGCTGCGGGCTTCCCTGCCCACGGCCCCTGTCCTTCCACGCTCCTCTCACAAGGGGGAGTCCAGGGAGGCCGCAGCCTTTGGGATTTGGGGACAAACCCGGCATTCCTCAGAAACCACCCTGGCACAGAGACCAGCTACCTGACCGAATCAACTCTGGAGGAATCAGAGAAGCTGGAGAAAACAACTCTTAGGCTAAAAAAGTGCACCCCAAGAGGCTCCTACTGCACCCATTTTGGAAACCTTTCAGCAGGAATACACGCCTGGAGGCTCTGAGAGGCTGAACTGGGATGACACAGACGTGCTGCTCAGTTTTTCGCAGGCTGCCAACAGTTAGTGGACCAGCCCGTGCTGTAACAAATTGGGATTGCTACAGAAATGCCCAGTTTTCCATAAAATTCACCTTAGGTTTAAATTAACCAGCCTCTGCACAGCTCCCAGCACTCCTGCTTGGCTCTGTCATGGAGTTTCACTGGGACTGAAGCACCTCAGGTTTGTGCCCCACAGGAGCTGCGCCAGGGCCTTGTGTCCGAATTCGAGGAGCAGGGATGTGCAACAAAGCCAACTCCTTTGCCTGCTGGGAAATGGGGATGCAGCAGAATCGAGGGGTTTTCCAAACCCGCCCACACTGCCAAATCCCAGTCTGGAAATGGATCAGCTATGGTGCACCAGCTCTGAGGGAGACGGGAATCAGCCTGAACCAGAAGCGACTCCTCTGGTGAAGCAGGTTCACGTTAAACCTCTCCAGATGAGGCTCAGACTACGCCAGGGCCTCCGTGGGCACAGCAGCGAGGAAACCTTCCCTCACAGTGCCCCTGACCAGGATCAGCACCCAGCACGCCCTTCCCTGACCGGGTGAGCGGCCTGGGGGGAAACAGAGTCGAAAGGAAGAAAGAAACAAAGAGAGAAAAAAGGAATAAGGGCCAGCACACTCCAAAGACAGCGCCAGAGGTGCAGGAGAAACAGCACACGGGCATGGCTGGGGCTGGGGCTGACAGGGACAGCCCCACTGCCGTACCTGGGACACTTCCCTGCCGCTGTTCCCGCCCAGGGGATGCCGAGATGAGCTGCTCGGAGCCTTCCTCGCCGGCAGCCAGGTGCCCGTGTCCCGCTGCTCCCTCCTCCCTCTCTCCACCAGCGCTGCCGCTCTCGGGACCGAGCCCCTCAGGGGACGGGGAGCGCTCGGGCGGGTCCTGCTGGGAGCCCAAGCCTCCCGTGGCCGAGGCAGCTGATGTGGGGCAGCCCAGCACGGCTGCTGCTGCTGGATGGCCTGGTTCTCCTGGCTCGGCTGTACTGGTGCCAATTCCCGCCTGCAGCACCTGAAACACACGGTGGGACATGGCTGAAGGGGACAAATGGGACACACACTGCGTCTGGCACGTGGAGCTTCTCCAGGTGGCACGTGGGGCCCTGAAAAGTGCCACAGAATCCAAGCGTTTGCAATGGCATTAATATTACACGACCCCGGCACACATTCCATGCATCCCAGAGTGAAATCAGGGCCCAGGCCTCACAAGCCAAAACACCCAGTGGCAGGAGCTGCCTGCACCCCCCAGCCCGCCCCAACGGGACCCAAACACACCAAGGACTCAAACCAATCTAAAAAAAAGGTGGCTGGATTTTACAAAGGGTCAAACCTCTGAGATCAGGATCCTACACAGGCTTTGGAGACCCTGGACCAAAGCGCAACATTTACAGCTGCCCACAAGGCCACAGAGCCCAGAGGGACCATCGTGCTCCATATGTGAATCACTCAGCAGACCCAGCTTCCCTCACATCACGGAACAAGGCAAGGCTCAGTTTCACCGTCTCCCTCCCGCTCTTCCCGTGGCAGTGACATCGCCTTTCCCACCAGGTGACGTGGGACACGGAGCAGACACCTTTTAAATGGCACTCTCCTCCAAGGACTGTTGAACCTGCACAAAGCCAGCTCCCGGAGTACAACCACTCTGCTGCTAAATCCCAGTGTTTTAACACTTGCCCCTCTTCCCTTGCAAGCCTGCTCAATCAGGACAATTTAGGAGGAGTGGCCGCTGCCACCACGGCTGCTGCAGGGTCACCGCCGGTTTATGCAAAGCCAAAATTAGCCATCCTAATGCCATTGTTCACACTAAGCAGGGCTTCCTCTCCAGCCCCAAATCCCAGCAGGACCATTTACAGTCACCTCCACACCTCTCCCCTCTCTTTCACTGCCTGACCTCTTCCTCCCACACAAAGTCAGCTGCCAAGCCCAGCTGAAAGGAAACAAAGGCATCTTGTCTGGTCTGTGACCAAGGTTCCTTTAAAAAGCTCAAATTCCACGTAACAAGGAGCAGAACAAAAAGCCATGAAGTCATTTTAGGGAGTAGTAAAGGTTTGCCACTCAGATTAAGCTCGCAGCTTATTCCATCACCACTGCTCTCAGGTTCCTCCTAATTACTTCTCGGGTGTTGGATTTGGTGCCTTCTAATGCCTCCTGCCAATGTCCTGCGTGGCTTCGGCAGCTCCTGGACGCAGTGCTCCAAAACAAACGGATTTCGGACAGGCACAAGCACAGCACACATCCCTAGCGATCCCCTTCCCAGAGAAGGGGCTCTGCCACGCGTGGGTGTTCCCAGGAGGCTCCAGCATGCCCGAGTCCACAATCTTCTGAAGGCTCCAAGGAAGTGCATCACAGCATGGAGGATCCGGGAGCCAGGGCTGTACAGCTCTGCCAGCCAGGAAGGAGCTCCTCAGTGCGGGACTTCTGAGCTCAAGGACTCCCCCGGAAACTGGGAGCCCAACGGGGCACATATCCCACGGCTCGGGAACGTGCCAGACATTCCTGATGGTGTTTGAGCACTGGGATACTGCCCATCTGCAGAAGGCTGGTCCTGGGAGTGTCCTTCTGGGTCCCCGAGGCCCAGAGGTGACCCCCCAAGCTGTCACTGAGGGGGGCATCACACAGTCACTGCCTCCCAGCCAGCCTGGAGGAGAAGCCATCCCAATCCCAGTGCTGGGAAATAAAACCCGCTCCATGAGCTGTGTCCCGGACATCCCACGCGCTGACCGCACACTCTCGGTGACTGACTCGGTGCCACAGTGCCGAGAACAAACTCCTGTGTTTTGGACAGAAGAACCAGCAGATCTGAAGTGAAAAAACCCCCAGAGTTAAGAGCTGAGACACAGCCCAGGGGCATGGCAAAAGATGCACAATGTAGCTGAAGTTACCTCTGTGTTTTAGGAGGGAGACGAGGAGGAGGAAGAGGACAGGGCATAAAGGAGTCCACAACCAACTCCATTATTATTATACACAGAATGACATTTTTGGGTACACACCACACTCGCGTACTGCCCAAAACCTGCCCACAGTTTTTAAACCCCCAAGTAACACCACAAGCCTTTGATGCTCTAGCACTGATGTCAGCTTTTCCATTGGATGGAAATCCCATCTCCCACGCCGCCTGCCCTAACTGGACAGCTCGCATTCCAAAATAAACTCACCTTTCCCCACAAACAGCTCCCGGTTCAAACCGCAACTTGCACCCCCTGCCACAGGCCTGCCTATATAGGTCAGGGCTGCTCAGGTTCACTGCTTTGTGTATTACAGTTTAAAGAATGCTCTAAATTCAAGGTTTTTAACTTTTTAATCTACGGGGGAAACTTCCTATAAACTCAGATTAACGGCTGCTAAATGCACTGAAGAAAGGGAACCAAAAACCTTCCTCCTACTATAAAAACAAAATAGTGTGGCCTCTGTTTCTTTTCTGATAAGAGTCTTAAATACCAAACATTTAACTGCATAATAACATTCCCTGGCAGCCAGCAGCCTGCTTAGCAGATACATAAAGCAGGTAAAAGGGGAAAAAGTTAATTTCTTGGCTGAATGATTCCATCGGTAGCTATAGGGCAAACTAGAAAGTCTTTTAGTAAAGTAGCAGTTGATTCTTCTATCAATCTGCAGCACACACACTCTTCCAAGGAATGCATTAAATATGAAAATCATATCCCGTTATCATCTGTTCCCAGCTTTCAGCCCAGTAAGCTTTCCTTAATGAATGCTGTAGCCTAAGGGACGCGCGTGCTGCCGGCTCCTCGGAATAATGGAGTGATGCTCCCGTCCTGCCTATTCCGGCGCCGGCTGGCTGAGGGGCTTCCACACACAGTCACAAGTGACTACTCTTGCCAGCATGCTCCAAGTTATTACAAGATGTTTTTAGACATTTCATCTAAAAGAGCTTTGCTGCTTTTAGTGGAGAAAACAGCTCTGGTCTTGAACTGTATCATTTATATGGAGATAGGAGGAGGGATTAGGAGCCTGCATTACTGCAGATATATGGCAGCAGATATTTAAGTATTCCTTGTCAGTCTTTTTGTCTGTGCCTTAGATATGCAATCTCCTTCTGCTCCTTCTGAGGAAAGGTCAAAACACGCAGAATTATAAACACAGCACACGGCTCCCCGGCCGCAGTGCTGCAAATATCCCTCATTAGGAACATTTCCTCCTCGGTCATGGCCACCCCCACGCCACCCAGCGCGGGAATTACAGAAGCCATCAGGAAGATGTGCGTAAACAGTCCGAGTGGTTTTTTTTAATTCCAGCTCTTTGGATGAAGTAACTGTGCTTTTTACCCAGGTGATTATTCTCCTTCTCCCGGGCACTACGCGCAATCGCACGTGCCAGCACCGCCATCCCCGCCGAAAGGCTCATCCCCGAGGAGAGCACGGCGCTGGAATAAAGCCCATTCCCTCCCCCACCCCGTTACCTGCTCGCTGGATCCTTCCTCCTTGTCACCTCCTGCTGACAAGCTGCCCTCTTGAAGGGATAACAGGTTTTTAATTTCCCTTCCGTACCATTCCTAAACGGGAACAAATCCGTCACACAAAACTGGAGGCCAAACAACCGCCCCCGCCTCCCCCCCACCAACCCAAGAGACACCACTTTGCAAAATGTGCACCTTTAAATGCAAAGTCCCCACAGCCTTTTTAACTCGGACTACGTTTAAAAGCAGAGATCTCATTTTCTCCTCGCTTTTCCGCTCCCCTGCCCAAGCAGCGTGGCCTGCGCACAACCCGCTGCAGGGCTTCCACACGCATTTATTCATCCCCGTCATTTAGAATCCTACAGAACAGCAGTAACTTGTTGACTCGCATTTATTGCATCCCAACCGGCGTCTGTAACACCGAATTACTGCTGCTGCCTCCAGACAATGACTCAGCTGCTTCCGTGGAACTTTAAGGAACAAAACCTCACCACCTGAGGGGTCAAGGTGCTGGAGAGAAACTCAGATGTAACTCCTGGATTTGGCTGAAAGCTGAAGTGACTTAATTTATGCCCTAAAAAAATGACTGACCAAACACAGGGAGCAAAAGTGCATCTTTCAGAGACAAAAGGAGTTTTGTGAGCTACAGCCACATAATAAATGTGCACAGAGTTGTGATAAAGCACTCCTAAAGGGCATTCTCTATGGAAAAAAAAGGAGAGAAAACAGCAATAACTTCTTTCTGTGTACTCCCATGATAGATTAAATGATTGCATGCTCCATAACTCTCCTGCTTTCCATAACTAACACGGAGGAGATGTCATTTGTTCGGCAGCTCCGAAAAGTAACTGTAACTTGGCAAAGATAAAATGGATGGCACGGGAACATCAAGAGGGGAGCGCTGAACAAAAACCCCATGTGCAACTCGACCTGTGGCACTGGGACTGGGACGCACAGCAGGTGCCAGGGCCACTGGCCCTGGCGCTGGGCAGACTGGTGTGCTGAGGAAGAAAAACCCCTTCAGACCAGCAGGGGAGAGCTGGCACCACAGCACAGCCCCCGCTCCTGCTCTGCTTCAGATAACAACCAAAAATCAGAGGGGCAGGCAATCACACAGCCCAGGGACAGGCTCTGAACTCTGGGCTGCTGCGCTGCAGCCGGGAAAAGATGCTCGGGGAACGTCACCAGATCCAACAGGCGCTACCTGGGCTGTAGCTGTGTGAGGAATGAACACAGCCAAATGCTTCTGAGGAGTGCCGCTGCTCTTGGAAAGCAGGAACGGACACATGTCCCTCCCAGACTGTGCTCCCACAAAAACCTGGCTCCATGCATCAGCGGCACAAGCAGACGTCGCAATTCCATTTTTAAAAGTCTGGAATCATCGCTTTGCAACATCCCAATTTTTACTTTAGGGAGCAGCATGACATAATAATAATAATAACAATAACAACAACAACAACAATAATAATAATAATATGGTTCAAGAAACCCTCAAGGCTTGGCTTTTTTTTAGAGCAGTCTGTTGAATCTGAGGTACTCCAGACCTGCCTGTTCCACAACCTGACACACAGACCCTGACGGAGTTTGCTTCCAGCTCCAGGACATACCAAGAGACTCCTGCATAACAACGGCAAACACCCACGGTCAAGTCTTATAGAAAGTTACTTCCATCTTCCGAATGCTCTCCCAGCCCGCAGTTTCCATGTGAGCCTCCAGCTGCAGGAACTCCCGGCGCAGGGCCCGGTTCCGGTGCAGGGCCAGCTGCTGCCGCGCCGACACCGCTGCCAGGTGCCTCTGCAGCTTCAGGTGCTTCAGTCTCACCCTGCAGGGCAAACAGCAGGCACTTAAAGGTGTGAAAATAAACCAAAAGCACCCATCACAATCGCCCTGACTCACACACAGACCCCAACACTGAGGGGGAGCTGCCCCAGACCCCAAAAGGAGGAGACTCGTTCTTCTGCACACCTGTATTTATATAAACATATATGTGCCACTTCCCTCAAGATTTACACAGGGGCTCTGGTGTTCCAAAAGGGTAAACACATTAAAAATCTCCTGTAAATGTGTTTTTAAAGGATTATGCTCTAGTCACTCCTATCCCATTAAATCAAAATGGAAACGTGTTCTGCAAGTCAGCAGAGCGGGAACGCCGATGCTGAGGTTTCACAGCTGCCTAAATCCTCGGTGCCACCGAGAGGGGCACTGCAAACCCATCTGCCTCAGTCCTCTCCCACCTACAGATTCCCTTTCAGCCAGCCCTCCTTCCCCACGTGCCTCCAGGGCAGCCACGCGGCATTAGTGCCAACCCAGAGGTGCCCCTGGCTCACAGCTCCGCTTCAGCCGGGAGGGAAACTGCACCCCAAAGCCCCCAGGATGTTCACAGAAACTGCAGTTCCAAACCTGTCAGATTAAACCAGATCCAATAAAACCAGGAAACAAAGTACATGTGATGCCGCCCCACCTGCCCACACACTTTTTCCTTGACTTGTATCTGCATTTTCTGCCCCTTTCAGAAGAGGGGCTCCTACAGCACCCAGCCCTCAGTGCCTGGAGCTTTACAGAACCCCTTTGAGGAAAGGAGTGCAACATTGGATGACGATTCCCAGTCCTCTTTGGCTGTTGGGACTTTGGGATATTTTTTTGCTTCTGTTTGCTGTTTACGGTTTGGGTTTGTTGGGGCTTTTTTTTTTTTTTTTGTACAGACTGCCCGTGCAATTTACATTAAACAGACACCGCAGAAAGAATCCAAGGAGCAGGACCAGAACCTGGAATACCCCCCAGGGCTTCTTCAGGCTTTCAACTTTACAAGACCCTGGGATTCTCCAGCATGGACTGAAGCTGCGGTGATTTTGTAAAAATAGGATAAAGCCAACCTGCACGTTTGTTATTCCCAAGATTGTAGTATCCACAGAATGAGGCACCTATGCTACTGCTGCAGTTATTTCATCAGTAACCTGAAGACACGAATTTTACGTTATACTTAACATAGGAATATAAACGTATTACTGCTGACAAACCTTCCAGACACCATTGTAAAGGCTTTCCAGGATAACTGAACCTTTGCCCCTAAAACGAAATAACCCCCAAGAAGCTCTTGAACGGGCTTACAGGTATGGATCAGCCATTGCGTGTTCCATCTGCCGCCTTCCTAATTCCAGCCTTCTGGCTTCACTGGGAGAAAACAAACGACACACAGTGGGACAAAAACACTTCACCACCTCGAGTCTCCGAATGCCAGAGCTGCGGGGTTCTGCAGAGCACAGCTCCTGCTGAGCAGAGAGCTCAGCTTTGCTAGGAGCTACAGACTCATCTGCCAGCCCAGCTCAGCACTAAGCAGGACAACTCCAAGCTTTCTCCGACCCCATTCGCACTCCCCCGTCCTGCACGGCATTCCTCAGCTCCCCCAAGTCCATCCCCTGCCCGCCAGCGAGGCTTTCCAGCACCCCACCGCTCAGCCCGCAGCGGTACCCAGGGAAGGTCTCCTGGAGCCGGACACCGCGGAACAAACCCACTCGGGCATCGCAGTGGCACTTCTCAGCCCCTTCGGAACCTGGACACCGGAGGGAAAAAGAAAAAAGGAGGTTGATGAGAAAAAGGCGGGGTAAAAAAGAATCCACCCGCCCGGGGCGAGAACCGAACCCCAACCACGCCGCGGGGGGACCCGGCTCACCTGGCGCGGGGCGGCTGCGGGGTCCGGGAGATGCGCGGGGTGTCCGTCCCGGTGCTGCCGGTGCCCGTTCCCGGTTCCGGTGCCGTTCCCGGTCCCGGTGCCGATCCCGGTG
>VZRS01002043.1:215-12732 GCA_013398055.1 Ifrita kowaldi
GTCGTGCCCGCGGGGCAGGGCGGCCCGGTCGGCTTGTGAGCGTGCCAAGGGCGCTGAATGGGGCCGCGTAGCTCAGAGCCGGGCCCATTGTGGCCGCCGGGCCGGCGCTGAAAGGAGCCGCCGAGGAAGGTAGCGGGAATAGGCGCTTATTGGATTCGGGAACAAAAGGTGTGGCAGGGAAGCGAGGGACAAAGGGGCCCCGGCGCCGAGATTGACGGGCCGCTTTGCCCCCCACTGAGGCCCAGGCCCGGCGCTTTATGCGCGGGGGCTGCAGAAACGTGCTGGGTTTTGTTCCCCATTCGGGGAGCGCAGGGGAAGAGGAGGGGGGTCCGCGGGCCGCTGATTAGGGCCGGCCGGGCCGGGCAGCCTGAATGCCGGGGCATTATTGCGACATGTTCAGCCATTTCGCTCGATTGCAGGGGGAGGGGGCGGCCGAGGCCCCCGAGCCCCCTGGGACCGGCCGCGGGGTCGCCTGCCGCCCGTCCCGTCCCGGGCCGCCCCGTCCCGCTGTCGCCACCGAGGCGCTCTCGGGGCTGTGGCGGCCTCGCTTCCGCGGCCGTGCCTCTGCCGTGCGGGTCCTGCCGAGCTCCGCCGCGGGGCCGGAGCCGCGCCGGGGAGGGCCGGACACCCGCAGAGCCCCGTCTGGGGCACTCCGGGTGGCAGCGGGGACCAAAGGCGCTGGGAGCTCTCCCGTGCCGTCCCGCACATCTGTCCGGCCGCGACGCTGGAGCTCCGAAGGTATTTCCAGCGGAGCCTTCTTGGAGCCGACGCGAAGGACACAGACCAGGGGCTCGATATGCCACCCCTCTGACTCAGTGCTGCCCACCGTGCCCTCCCCCTGACCTCCCCATGTGTGTTGTGTGACAGTCCCTCTGTCCCGAGCAGAGGACCAGGCTCTGCCCTCGCAGAAGCAGCAGGTAACAACGACCGCTGACGCTACTAACCCCGGGTTTTACGCTGCACATTCCCACCATTCAAGCTGAACGTGCACCTTCGGGGTTTGCTGTTTGAAAGGAAGAGGAGAAATTCTTTCCACTGCAGGGACAGAGCGGGCACACCGCAGGCCCCCCGGCTCCCAGCCTGGCTCGGCACGGCACCCCGCTGTCCCGCGAGCCACCCCGAGGCCGGCAGGCTTTACGGGGACGGCGCTGGGAGAGGATGCGGCACGCCCAGCTGATTGTTTGCTGGATGGCAGTAAGGTGTCGCAGGAGAGGAAGCCCAGGCCCTGCTCTTGGCTTTCGGAGATGAGTGGTTAAGGCCCTGTGGTCTCGTGGGTAGAAACAGGATAGCCAAGAACAAAGCTAATGCGCTTTCTTCACAGCAGCAGTCAGGCTGGGGAGATTTGTCTCTGCCATAGGAAAGAGTTGCATTTTCCTCCGTGTTCTGCCAGACTGTTGTCTGCAAAAATAGGGGACTTGTGTGAGTTCATGCTTCAGTGTGCAAGCCAGAGGAACTGTAACCACAATAGCAGCTCCTCCAAAATCAGGGCGTGTGAGAGGAGTTCCCAGCTTAACACATCCCCTCAAAGTACATGGCAGTTGATGAGAAATCCACTGCATCTCAGCAGCACCAGAGCCTCTGGATGAGACCTGAGCCCTGGCATGGGACATGCTGCCCGGGTCTGTAGTCAGTCTCTAGAGCATGGGCAGTTCTGTAAAGCGAAAGGACACACAGGGACCCCACAGCTGCATTGCAAGAGGTGATGCCGAGCAGGACCAGCATGAGCCAGCACCAACAGTACCCAGCCATAGTTGTGAGGTCAGTATTGAACTCTCCCCACATGCCCCTGGTGACAACCCTTACCCCTCTTTCCCTGCACGGAGCTGGAACAGCACCCAGCCGGGGGATTCCAAGAGGCCTGACTGCAGGCTGATGTCACATGGTGCTGGAAGTTTCTAGATGTCCACCAAAACGAGCCCCATTCCTGGGACAGATCCCAGCTGTCCCACCAGCTCAGATGGAGGAAGTGCAAGGGGTTAGTGGGAGGGATCCCTCTGCAGAGCCTCACCCAAAGCCCCTGATGGGAAGGACAAAACGGCACAGAGAGCCGGCGGTACTGGAGGGCCCGGAGCAGGGTGGCGGAAGCGGAGCGCTCCAAGGAGGAGGAACAGCCGGCGGAGGCTGGTGGGAGGGAGATGGTGGGAGATTGCAGATTGGACCAGCTGCCCAGGGAGGGGAGACACAATGGAGGGAAGTTGCTGCGTGGCTGTGCTGGAGGCAGCACCCGCCCATGATGCACCCTGTCCCCCACACCCCAGGCTGAAGCGCGATGTCTCCAGCAGGGTGAGAGGCACAGGGAAATCTCTGGTGAAATTCCGTCGGCATGGTCTCGCTGTGCTGGTGCCATGGCCGGAGGGACATCAGGGAGGGAGGGATGGGGATCGCCATGACCAAGAAGCAGAGGGAGTGTGTTTCTTCCTGGTTGTTTGGGGGATTTACTGCTGTTTGAGGACCAAGCTGGGAAGGTGCTGATTGATTTCAAACAGGAATTCTCTAAGTGCACTGATTTAAAGGGAAGGAGGGACTTTTGGGGCAGCTAAGTTTTAACTCCCAGGCCTCAGACCCACTCTGTGTGCAGGCTCCAGTTGTGTTTTTTACTCAAATTTCCTATACAAGGAAGAGCCCATGAGCAGAACTTGTCTCTGTCCAGTGGCTCCTAGGGAGGCTCCATCCAAAGTCCAGTTCTTGGTGGTTTTCTGTGGCCTTTCCATCATGCTCAGGATCACACAGAAGCTGTGCTGTTCCTTCTGCAGCATCAGAGATACGCTCTGGTTTCCTCTCCTTCCTGACACCTTTTTCCCTTCCTCTCTCCCTCCCTACTGCTGAGGTCATCTCTCCCCCTCTTATCCTTCATCCTTCTCACCCCACCATTCACTTGCTGCCATCAGCAAGGAGCTCACTTGGGTGCAGAGGGAGGTGCCTGCTTCCAGTGAGGCTGGTCAGGCTGCCCGTGGATCTGGGCAGGCATCACTGGGTTTTGATCCCATCTACTTCAACCAGGTCATAGCCGCCTCCTGCTGCCTGGATTGGGAGCCTGGGGACCCAGCTGTTTGCTACCGTGGTGCCCAGCTCTTGCTCCTCTATGTGGAGTGGCAGCTCCTGCTCTGCAGAGCTTCCCACTGCAGCCACCCCAGCCCCTGAGCTGGGAGCTGCCAGGGCTGCTTGGCCACTGGGGCTCTGTGGAGCCATCAGGTGTTGGAAACGCTGGAAGCTCCTCCTGGCAATGGCAATATGGGGTTGTCACACAAGAACTCTCCAGAGCCGAGAAAGCTGTTGCCAGCCATGGATCAGGTAATGAAAATATTGGTACTTGTGCTGTGGAGCCTCCAGCAAGGCTTTCTCCCACTGCTTGCCTGCCAGCACAAGGGGCAGGGACCTGCCTCCCTCCCTTGGATGAGTCACTGCATCACAAGATGACTACACCTGACTGAGCAGGGTGACGGGACTTGTATGTTTTAGCTGTTCCTTCTTCTTGCACCGGTGAGACCAGGCACAGTGCTGCCACTAGGGATCCAGGTGACCCACGAGGGATCCGCTCGGATTCAACCAAGGATGCAGGTGACCCATCCACAGAGGGGGACTGAATCTTCGTCCCCTCCAGGGCAGAGTGCTGCTGAAGGTCAAAGCTGCCCCTGTGTCCTGCCAGAGCCCTTCCTGGCTGCATCATGCCACCATGTCCCACCTAGACAATAAAACCCACAGACACTTCCCCGGGGCCGACGCTTCTCCGCGCTCGGGGTTGCTGCAGGCGGGCGGTGCCGGGGTCAGCGGGGTCCCAGAGTGCTGCCTGGGATCCTCGGGTCCCCCGGGCTGCCAGCAGGGACAGGGACTCTTACTGCCGGGGCCTGTCCCCAAGCGAGATACGCCACCGCCATCTATCGGCCAGTGCCCGGGGACAGGGAGTGACAGACACCCGTCTGTCCCCGCCATCCGCGCCGAGGAGGTTCTGCAGCTGGTGTTGGCTCGCTTTGGGGGTGCCCGAGTCCCCCTACAAGGCTTGGAGGGCTGCGGAGCATCGGGGCAGGGTGTGGTGCCCCCGCTAGGAAGGGCAGCGGGACAGACTGGACATCGGGGAGGCTGGGCGGGTTGCGTGGGCTCTGGGCAGGCGGGTGTCTCCCCACGGCAGAGCCCTGCGGGAGCTGGGGGGCTCCCGACCCACGCGGGAGCATTGCTGCAGCGGGCAGCATCGCTGCGGGCTGTGCACGCAGCAAAGGCACGCACCCACCCCTGCCCCGCTGCAAGGGGACAGCTGGCGACGAGGCCAGTGTCCCTTCCCAGCCTCCAGCCACCGTGCAGGTCCCCTGCTAGCGAGAGATGCTTTGCTGTGTTCTTTTAGCTGAGCACGAGCACGCGGTGTGTCTCTGTAAGAGACTCAGCAGACTTCTAGCTCTGTTTTTGGTTTGTTGTTTTTTTTTGTTTTTTTTTTGCCCCAGAATGATGCATTTCGCCTAATTCCAGGAGCCCCCCTAAAACTCCTGATGCCCTGACACTGCCTGCGGCTTCCAGCTAACGTGTCCCCTCCCTTCAAGCTCTTGCTCAAGGACGTAGGACGGCTGTTGGTGTCCAGCGCCTGGTGCCTGTCACAGCTGCGTCCTCACCAGAGGGAGCTGTGTCCCACATTGAGGCACAGCCCAGTTTTGGCCAAATTCCCTACCTTTTTTATAGCTCTTGGCAATGCTCCAGGTGACGTACTTCTCAGGTCTAATGGGCATCCAAAGGTGCTTGGACTCACATTTCTCCCGGCACCCACTGAGCCGTGCCAGGCATGGTCTGTGCCTGCCAGGAGTCTCCCATGTCACTGTCAAAGCCATATTGCCCTGGGGGACATTGCAGGCTTTCTCTGGGGCTGACACTGGCTGCCAGTGCAGTTATCTGAAGGCATGCTGGGCCAGGGAGATTACGGCTGAAGCCTCTACCGATCTCCTGGAATAGCCATTGCTTCAGCTGCTTTCGAGGATGATCCCAGACCAAGCTCTAGTGTCACAGTATGCCTGAGCTGTCCCCACCCAAGTGAAGACACTTGCAAGAGTGACCCCTGCTGCCACCCCTGTGCCACTCCATCCAGCCGAAGAGCAGCTCCTTCCCCACCTCCCCAGTGCAACAGGCCATCTGCCCACACCCAGATCCAGCCACGGTGCCACTTAGCAGTCCCGTGGTGGGGGAGTTTGACACATAAGCCTGCACTAGGTATGGGTTTTATCAGTATCTCCCCATCAGAGCAGACATGCCAAGAGCTGTCCCAGTCCAGCCCAGGGGATTGCTTCTTCTAGTGGTTCTCTATAGACAAGAAAGCAGGTTTTCAGCCTCAGCTTTACCCTTCAGGGTATGCTCCCTGCCTAGAAAGGGAAATAACCTTTCAGGCTATTCTCTGCAGTGCCATGCTTGGACAGAGGCAGGCAGGCTGGGACCAGCCCAGCCCAGAGCTGTCTGTCAGTTTAACCCAGGCAGCAAAGTGGGTCAGAAGGGGTTTCCAGGCCCACCAGAGGCAATGTCTGCTCTGTGTCCAGGAGCCCCGGCGCTTGTGTTTGGCACTGCTGTAAGGCTGGGAGGTCATGAGAACTTGTACAACTTTATTGGGGTCTGACAGAGCCCTGAGGAATCCCAGAGCCAGGGTGGGTTGGGGCGGGAGAGAGGCTGGGAGCCTACCTCTCTGCTCCCCGTGGGCTCCAGCCACCTCCTCCCACTGAGCAGGGCTGTCAGGCACCCACTGCAGAGGGGCTGCGGGGCAGGAAACCTCAGGGCAGCCCAGGGTGCTGGCAGAGACAGCACAGGGATGTGGTTTCCAGGGCAGTGCTCTTGCTCCTCTGCCTGCCCCCGAGCTGGGCTGGCAAAGGCCTCTGAGCACTGGGACCCCAGCGCCCTGTGTGGGGTCACGAAGGCAGGAGCAGCCCAGGAGCCCACCGGCCCCAGCTGAAGGTACAGGACAGACACTGGAGAGATCTCCCCTTCTTTCTCTGAGTAAGATGAACCCTCGGCCCCCAGCTTCCCTCACCCCAGCTCTGCCCTTAACCTGCAGGAGTGCAGTCGTCTCCAGTTACCCCAGGAAGGCAGCTGGGGGCTCCTGGGCTGCTCCTGGCACGGCAACCTCAGGCTGCCTGAAATAGTTCGGGCTTGTGCCATAGCACAGCTGCGGCAGCCCCAGACCTATCATCTGCAGCAGGGCCAGGCCAGTGGTGCTTCCCAGCTCTGCCTGCTCAGGGGCTGTGGGGCTCACCCGACCCAGAACACACCAGGGCAGGGCCTGAGGGGCAGCTGGACACAGGAAGGCAAGGCAGCAAATCCCTGCCTGTGCTGGATGTGGCTGGAGATCCTGCAGGGAAGTGAAAGGAAAAGGGATTGTCTCCTAAACTCTGCCGGGCTGAGCATTGCTTCCTTGCTGGAAAGCCAAAAATAGTCTCTTTACTCAGAAGAGGCTGTAGGAGGAGAGATCTCACTCGAAGCATAGCCAAATACATAGGAGGCCAGAGGACAGACCCAGAGCAGAGTGGCTACACTGAGAGGCATTATCAGACCTTGGAAAGGCAGCGGCCATAGCTGAACCAGCCAATAACTCCATTGCCTCTGGGCATCTCATCGTGCCAAAGGTGCCAGAGGAACCAGTCTGGCTGGCAAGGGAACACCCCCACCCTGGCAGAGCTGGGCAGCAGCAGCACGCTGCCACAGCCAGCCCTTAGTTTGCGACAGGCATTCAGCTCAGAGGTGGCAGCAGGACGTTTTTCCTGTCCATTGTGGCCTGGCCCAAGGCATATATGGGAATCCCCATGGCAGCTCTACTGACCCTGCAGTGCCAAACCCATCACAGGCAGTGCCATTCCCTGCAGGGCCGCTGCTGCCTGCACTGGGCAACACCCAGCTGCTGCTGGGTAAGCTGGCAGAGCGCCGGGAGACCAGAAAGGCTGTGCCCTTGCCAGGGGAATGCTTTAGGCCAATTGCTCACATAGCAGCATTTCTGGGCTGTGCTGACTTATCATCTCCCTTTTCCTGGGGGTCTCACTCCCTCCCCCAGCATTTCTGTGCGTAGTTATTCCTGGAAAACATCCTGGAGACGCTTTTGATCATGCCATCACCCACTGACATTTATAGAACTTCTTCCAGCAGCTGATGGATTTAATAGTGTGAATCTTCCCCCGGCCCCAGTCCCTTTACACCTTTCCCTCCACAGGGTTTGTCATTGCCCCAGTGCACGGTGAGGGCTAAAGGCAAAGCTGCAGCTCTGCTGCCAACAGCTTTCAGCTGCTGGGCAGAGAGCTCTGCCCTGGCAGAGCCCAGTTGTACCCACCTTCTGCAAACTCCTGTCTAATGCCCTGCCCTCCAACCTAATCCTGCCCTGGTCTCTCCCAGCCATCTCTGCTTCTCTCTCTTGCGTGGAAGAGCTGCAGGGCTGCCAAATCTTGCAAGACTCAGACTATTTCTTAAAGCCCCAGCTCCTGAAATAGTGGGAAAACTTCCAGTTCCTGACCTCCTGCGACTTTTGTGTCTTTAAGGAGTTTCTCATCCTTCTGCTTGTGCAGAAAAGGCAGGGACCAGGGGCCTGCAGCCCATGCCAGGGAGCAGAGGATGGGCACAGCACACAACTCAGGTGGACCCAGGCTGCAGAAGGGTGACTGTGGCTGCTCTGTGCCAGGGACATCCAGACCTGCCAGGCAGCCATCAAAAATCCCACAGGTGGTCACTCAGCTTCCCTCACCACCCTCAGGAGCCAGGGCAAGAGAGATGTGTGAGGGAAAGGTGGATACAGGGTCAAGCACCCAACCCTGCAGTGCAGGGGTCCCTGCCCTCCAGCCCCCCAGCTGTGCTGGAGCACAAAGCCACGAAGGGTGGCACATCCCCCTTGCTCACCCAGCAGCTTTTCCAGCCACAGGAAAACCCCTCTTTGTCCTCACCACAGCCCACTCCAGCAGTCTTCTGTGGAGACCAGGCCTGCAGATCCTCTGGAGCAGCCCCGATCTGACCCACATACCCACCAGCAGCACATACCACAGCTGTGAATGCATTTCCTCCAGGGAATTATTTTGGGCACGGCTCCGTGGGACACATGCCACACCTGAAAGTGCTGGGAGAGTCAGGCATCACCCACGAGCACCTTGCTCAAGAAACCAAGAGATCTGCTCTGGGCGGGTCAGCACAATGAGGCAATACTTTAGTACTCAGCTCACAGCTCCATAGCTGGGTGGGACCCCAAAATAAACTGGTATCAAGACAACTAACAACATGTTAAAAAAAATGTTATTCTACTAATTACCACTAGGTTGGAAAAGATACTAGCACTTAAGAAATTTTAAGATGCTCATCAAGCATCAAACTAGTCCAATTACTCAAAACTATGGGGCAAAAGCTCTGCCGAGCCCCAAAGCTCCTATATGAAGTGCACGAAGCCTTCCAGCCTCACTCAGCACCAAATTCCTATGCTTCTCCTGACACACAACAACCCCTCCTGCCAACACCTCCATTTGCAGCAGTTTGGAAGCATCCTGAGGACCCCCAGTCACACTGAGGGTGTGGGACTACCTGGCCAAAGAGCATAAACCTCAGCTACTCCTGCGGGGTCACAACCCACACTAGCAGCAGGCGATGGACCAGGAGCCAAAGGGGACAGGGGCACCCTCATACCTGCACGCTGCCAGGGTGAGTGTGCCAGACACGTGCCCTTCTCCCACCACCACCCCCAGACTGCTCTTCCCTCCCTGCTCTGGCATCCATCAAAAGAGCTCAGCAGCAGGCACAGCCAGAAAGGCAGTGCTGGGAGCTGGGCCAAGTCGGAGTAAGAATGGGACATGAGGATAGAGCAGAACTGTTTTTATTGGAGGTGTCAAGAGCAGGAACAAGAACAAACCTACAGGCTCCCTCCTCAAGTGCCATCCTCCCCTTGCCCACCACCACCACCACCGGGGCAGTCAGCATCACGTGTGCGTGCTATGAGACAACGGCCAAGGCTTACACTTTGCTTCAGCCAAAAGCCACACAAAGCTCCCAGCATCCCGCTGTCACCCCCTCCTTGGCAACTGCGAGCTCAGCTTGGCCCTGCCGGGGGCAGGGCAGGACATGCACCTTCCCCTCTGAGGAGGAGTGAGTTTTGCGTGAGATGCTGTGGTTAAGGGAAGGACAGGAGCACAGCTCCACCAAAGTGCCAGGGGATGTGACCTGGGCTGCAGCTCCCAGTGGGACATCTCGGAGGACCCCGGGAGAGAGCAAGCTGTGCAGCCTGAGCAGAGCTGCAACAGCCACAGGCAAAAAACGGCATCGCTGAACCCCAAAGGGCTTTGCTGCCCCCTCTCTTCAACACAAACCAAACCAAAAGGGAGAGGGGTCAGAGGACAAACCAGGAGGGGATGTGAGGCAGATCTGGAACGGCGTTTGGCTCTGGCTCACTTCCCAGCCCGACGCTCCTCCTGGCGCTTGGTAAGGATGTATTTGAAGAACTCGTACACGGACCAGGCAATCGCCGTCGAGGGCATCTGAAAAATGACTCTCGCCTGGACCCCTCTGAAGTAGGCGGTCACACCGCCCACCTGGTACACCGTCCTGAAGGCATTAGCCATGCCTGTGATGTGTCCGCTGATGTTGGAGCTCAAGGCCAGGGACTCCTGGGTGTTGAGCAGCGTTTTGCAAACGTCCAAAGGCGTAGTGGCAGCAGCAGCGACAGCCCCCGCGCAGGCTCCAGAGACCACGTGAGAGCCTGGGTTGTACTGTCTGTGGGGGTTGAGCTGCTCTTGCAAGAACTCGTAGGTCATGAAGTGAATGGCTTGGAAGGGGATGTTCATGGTGAGCTGGGTGGTGTAGCTGCGGTAGAAAGCTCCGGCCCCTTCGTTGCGCCACACAGCCCGTACACAGTCCATCACACGCTGGTAAGGCGAGTTGTACATCTGCATCCTCTGCTTGACCACTTGGGACAGGCGGTGGCGGCAGCAGCAGCCAGGACCCAGGCACGGAGGGGAAGAGGAGAGAGAAGGGTAAACACAAAGCCAGGCTTGTTCCAAATGCTTGGAGTTTGGTCATGCTGGCCTAAGAGCTGAAGACAGACAACTCGAACCACCAGTGTCCCTGTGTCTCCAGACAGGACACCAGCCATTTAAAACTGCTGAGGCATCACTGTCACACAGACATCACCACTATGAAGCCACTCATATGCCACAGCCTCAGGGAATATCCTGATATCCCATTGCTTACAGTCCAGATCCACCCTTGCTCCCAAGCAACTGATGCTTCCCCATCCACTGCTGCAGAGCTATCACTCAGTCAGAAGAACCCCCCCTGTATCCAGTCTCTTTATTTCCCAGACAGCTCTCGATCTGGTTAAGACTGTCCCTCCCCTGCCACCCCCACTGCAGCCCAAAATAACCACAGCTCATTGCAGAGCCCAGTAGCAGGAACTGTTAGCAGCCACTGCTGAAATGCAGCCACTCCAGGGCACAAGTCAGATGCCAACCCCGCCTAACACATCCAAGAGCAGGACAGGGGAGCCCAGAGCACAGTCTGCAACTGTTCTACCTCCCCCATCTCAATCTGACCATAAGGAGCTAAAACTGATTTGATGCTAAACTACTACGGTCATGACAAGAGCAGCTCCAGGGAAAGAATGACAACGGTCTGGCAGCTGCCTGCTCCTCGGGGTCCCTGCCATGCAGTGGGGAGGTAGGAGCTGTGCTGGACCCAGATCAGCTGGAGCCTGCACTATCACAAGCCCTCCAGGTTTAAGAGGGGAAAATACCTTCATGACTGGCCTTTCCTCATTGCTTCTCCTTCTCCCACCACCTTCATGGACTTAATAAAATTACTAACTCTTTATGCTTTTTCATATATACCAGGCTCATCAAAATCAGCATCTTCCAGACATTTCACAAGATCTCCCTTCTCCCAACTTCTCTAGCATGTTTTTGTACCCCACTATTCCAACTTTCCTCTTGAACACAGGCCCACAACTGTACCGCATCTTCGCTAGATCTCACCACAGCAATGTCCAGCTTCCATACACTTAGAATGACTTCAGCACTGCCAACCACATCTCTCTTGTCTTCTCTCCTGCTCCAGCTAACAGCTCCCAGTCAAACTCCTGGGTGAAAGGCCCATGCCCTCCCAACTCCTCCTAAACCACAGTTTGCTGTGCTCCTGAGTTAATCTCTTCTACCTACCCTGTCCCTAACAGGCAGCCACCAGAGTCCCTAACCAGAGCCATGGGCCCCCAAAGAATCCCTGCAGTCAGGCAAGTAACAACAGCACCCTTTGTGCTACAGAGGGAACCCAAAAGGCTCGAGCAGACCCTGTTTCTCCCCTTCCCAGCAGGCCAGGACCATCGTTACCTTCAGCAGGGTTCATGGCTGCATCGTGGAGCAACGTTGCTACACACCCGGCTGCACCTGCAAAACAAGAACTGCCACATGTGAGGGGGGGAAAGGTGAGGGACCCTGGGGCTCCACCACAGCCCCAAGTCCCTGGCCGAGGCACAGGAGGAGGCCCCTGGAAAAAGGTGAGATCTGAAGGCGGCCTCCATCTCCCCTCCAAAAGGCAGGCTGGTCCTCAGGGGTTCCCACCCAGAGTGAGATCGAGAAAGAGAGGGAGAAGATTGTGACAGGCTGCCAAGTCCCAAGGGGTGACCATGACTATTTGTGCCCACTCCTTGGGGGACAGACCAATGCCACCAGCTGGCAGGGAGGCCTTAGGACGGTGAGTGTCCCCATGTCCCATGGAGAAGCCCGCTGGCACTCCGCTGCATGCCTGCCAAGGGCAGAACAACGTGCCCTGCTCTCCCCTCAGCCCCATGCTCTCCCTACTGTGGCGGGTCCTTGAGACGAGTAACGGGCACCATGGCAAGACGGGCTCCGAAACCGGCTCCAAAAGCACGTGGCACTCCTGGGGCGAGCTCTAGCACTGCCAACCCACGGGGCCGCGGCCAGTCCCAGCTTGTCTGCAGGCAGCTCCTGTCCACCAGCATCCTTCCGAGCCAGGGCCACTAACCTGCTTCACGCCAGATACCTGGCAGCAGCTCTGCAGGCGCGGAGCGGTGCTTCCCCGTGCCCGGCACCGTGCGGCTGGCTCATGGCTGGAGAGAGCACAGGGCTTTAGGACATCCATGGCACCCCGACCCCGCGGCGGGACCGGGCCTCCCTACCGCCAAACCTGCCGCTCCCACCCCGCTCCCACCCCGGCGTGGCGGGGCCGGTACCGTTGGCCACATGGCTATTGCCCCCCGCGTGGATAACGTCGCTCAACGTCTTTTTTAACTTTTCGTAGCAGGCGAAGTAGAGGGCGTGCGCCGGCCCGGCGCCGGTGGCGGTGATGTTCAGGCCCCGCATGGGCCGCCAGACGCCCTCGGTGCGGGCGATGCGCCACAGGGCCTCCAGCACGTTCCGGTAGCGAGCGGCGGGTTCCGGCTGCAGGCTCTGCATCCGCGTCTGCAAAACAGGGCGGGCCCGGCCGGGCGGCCCGTCAGACCGTGCCCGGGGCTCCCGGTGTCCCGCCCCGTCCCCTCCCTCCCCGCGCCCGCCGGCACCTTGACGCAGTCGATGGGGTACATCACGCA
>VZRS01002061.1:0-34692 GCA_013398055.1 Ifrita kowaldi
AGCCTCCGCTCGCTCCCGGCGCGGCCCCGGGCACAGCCCCGCGCTGCTTCGGACGCCGCGGGAGAAACAGAGGTGTTTCTACTCAGAGGCGCTAATCACCAAATGAGAGTTTCCCACTCTTAGAGGCAGGCGGCTGGGAGCTGATTGTTAGTGGGATTTTAAAGAAGAAAAACTTCGCGATTCCCATTCTCCTGGTGTATTAATAAATCCCAAATTTTATGATACAATGATACTTTGTGAGACTTGAGGATCCATTTAAGTGTAGTGAAGGCGTCACATTCCAGACACTTAGTCCGTCTATGATTTAGACACCTCTAAGATTAATAACTGCGGGAGGGCTCGCCCGTGGTGGCCTCAGGCTCATGCACTGCACATGCCTGGCATGTCTTCAGTGGGCCTCAGTAGCAGCAGCGAGAAGCAAAACAACGACAAAACAACCTGAAAAGGCTCCAGTTCTCATTTCGCCTCCTTCAATTCTCGTTTTGCCTCCTCCAGTTCTGAGATTCTCAACTGAATCAACTCCAGCAGAGCTGCTCATCATTTAAACTAGGGTGAGAGCAAAGCCACAGGTTTTCTGATCCAGAGGTGAGACATGAGACAGCTGTAACAGAGGGAGTGGGGAGCCCTGAGGAAAAAAACCTGTTGCTGACACTGCTGCCATGGGGAGTGGAGACTGGACAGGGAAGACCGGGGCAGCCTTGGGATGGGGAGTGAAGGAGGGATCAGGAACCAATTGTAGTTCAGTGCAGAACACTGCCTGTTTATTCTGGTGAGAAGGGTCAGCAGCTCCACTCCAGCTAGGTGGTGGTTCTCAGGGATGTTTTCTAAAGCACTTTTTCTTAAGAACATAGGAATAGGCACACTGTATCAGGCTTAGCCACGCAATCCACTGGCCTGGCCTGACACAGACTCATTGCAGGTGCTGCAGAGAGAGGCGTGAGAACCCTCTTGTGTCAGTGCCTTGCAAATACCCGCCTCATTTCTGTGCCCTAAGCAGTGACTAGACCCCAAGACATTTGTTCGAATCCATTTCCGTAACTATGCATGTGTAGGAGTGTTATCCAGTTCCTATCTGAGATTGCCAGCTAACAATCTCAGATAGGTTCTAACTTCTCTACATAACTTATGAGGGTCTAAGGACACTCACGTTCAGGTCATTTGTTCACACTCCTTCCAGCCTCTTTCCCTAGCTTCCCAGACACCACAGCAAATACTTCCTCTGTTGCTCATTGAAGTGCTGGATTCTCATCCTATCACCCAGTTTCTATCCAGTGGGTGATGGTTCACATTGCACACTGTGATCTTAAAAGCAGAAACAGATGCTGTTCATGTATATTTCATTGAGCCGACCTGTTATGCAAACCCAGGCAGTGACTGATAAAGCTCGCAAATTCCTTTGTCCGTAAATTCATGACGTGCCCTACATTCTGCCGCCATGCTGCTGTACACATCTCAGCTCTTCAGGTTAAAGCAGCTTCTCCTTGAACCCGGCAAATGCGACAACTGTTAAAATATGTTACATTATCTGCAGGAGTCACGTGTGCCTTCTTTCTAAATGAACTAATGCAGCTACAGTTTAAATTTTTTTAAATAATCCATTACCTGTTTAACTGATTAGGTGTTGACATTGATTTCATTTGACCATGTTGAGGAGGTCTTGTCAGACCTTGTTAAGCTAGAAATGCTTCTGCCACCACTCATAGATGACAGCAGCCTCATTTTCTAACTTAATGGCATTGGCTTTATTAGGAGCGCATTTGCCATCATTCATCTGTCCAATCAGAGCTCTATAGCACTTGGCAGGAACTGCAGCAGGGAACATTTCTCTTCTGTAATGATATGTAGGTCAGTCATCCAACACAGTGTTTAGCCTCCACTGGGACAGGTACAATGGCACAAAGCCAGCCACAGGAATTTGCTCTTACAGGCAATTCAAACAGAGCTGAGTGCCCTCTAGCCCGGCTATCCAGAGGTCTCAGGACCTTGGGTCCACAGTCACCAAGGCCATAAGTGTCTAGCACCACCCTTGTTTCATTAAAGATAGATACATCAAAATAGAATATCTCTGGTGTTGGGCCATAGGAACTCTCAGGAATTGCTTTCTCTTTAGAAAAAGAACCTTTTTACAGGAAAGCTCACAAAAGTTTTGCATAGATCTCATGAGATCAGAGTTGGGTCCAGCATGGAGGATCCCTTGCCCTTTGTTATCTCTCTTGCTGGCATTCCCTGCCCTCCTCATTCTGTGTGCTCTCAGCTCACGCTAGTCCAGAGGAAAGAGTGGTTATGTACCTATGCAATGTTCCTTAAATATATGCCAATGCAGGCACTCTTAGCATATGGCCCCAAATACCCTCGTGTTCAATGACAGAAGGAACAGATTTCCTTTTCATTCTCATAGTTTGACTTATCACCCTTAACAGATGAATGACACAGAAATGAGATTAAATGTAACCAATTTAGCAGATCTCAGGTTACCAAATCCCCTCCAAATTTACAATAACCCCAGATAATACAGTCCATTGGTCAAGACTTGGTTCAGGAGGGTTGAGAACTCAAGCATCTGGTAGCAGAAGAGCTGAACATTCACAGTTCTTGATAGATTCAGGTAAGACCACGTAAGACAAAGTGTCACAGTGTAAAAATTCAGAACTGTTGCGGTCTCAACTGATGCTGAGGCATGGTGCTAGACTGCAAACTCGTGGACTTCTCTTGCCGTAAAAGCCAAAGACCAACCATACTTTCATGTGGAATTAGTATCTCTAAGACATGTTTTGTCCTGCATACTGTCAAAGCCTGAACAGGGATACAGACTGAAGTAAATATTTTCTATCTCTCTTTCAGTACCCAACCTTTTTTCTTCCATCATGTGGCCAGCAGTTTTGTATCTTCATTATAGCTGGGAGGATGTCTCTTCAGAGCTGATGCCTGTATTGCATCATGCATTGATTAGTGAAGCGTTTGACTAGGAAATAGGTAGAGCTTTGTAACTCAGTGGCAATCTAAATCCGCGAAGAAGGAACCAGATGACAACACTGTGGGTAGTCACATGCTGCAGAGAGGAAGTTCAGAAGGCCCAAGGCACAGGGCAGAAAAACCCTACTGCAGTATAAATACTTCTGTTACTTTGACTACTAAAAAATATATGTCTAGATTGTCTGATCCAGACCCTGACAACCTAGCTCAGGGATGCATTTAAGTCCCAGAAGAAAGCCCAAGCTGCCCAGTTGTTAGCACCACCAGACCCTCGGGGTACCTGCATGCTGTGCATCAAAGCACCCTGTCAGGTTCTGTCTATGCTAGAGGAGCAGAAAAAGGACAAGACACAAAGGAACAGGAGTGAAGGGCAGGTTGGGGCTCTGCCCTCGCAACTGAGCATTCTGCCTTTAGTGCAGGACTGTCCTTCCTCTTGTCATCCTTCCTGGCCTTGTGGCTTTGCATTCCGAGCCATGCAGCAAGCTAACCTCAGCAAAAGGGAGGAATGTGGCACTGACACAAGTGCCTGATAGACTGGAGGAAGTTTCTGGGGTGTAGAGTCACAACCCTTCAAAGCAGTAATATCCTATATTGTAATATTTTAATATTCTAGTATTCTAATTCTCAGGTGACTGAAAGCATCTGATGTTGTGAAGCAGAAAGAATTTTCAGATATTCTGCTGCCATGCATCTCTTCACAGTTTTCCACACAACACACCAGCTTTTTGGATTGCCATCCAGAGACTCCATCTATTAACTGTGCATTTGGTCTGTCTGACTCATTTAGATGCACTGGGTCTTCTTCCTGGAGCTAAAGGAGCTTGTAGTTAAGTGTTGCTGTACCTAAACTAGAATTTGGATCTGTTAATATGTAAAAATTCACTGTATTAATTTACCTTCATTAGGATCAACTACTGCCTTGCTGCCTTCTGGGAGAATAATGCTCAACCTGTCTGAGCAAAGATATTTCAAATTGCTTATGGATTCTAGCTTCACATATTAATTCTATATCACGGTCCAAATTTACCCTGATTTCAGGTTTGTAGTACTGCTGTCGTCAGTGATATTACACAGTGGAATTTTCATAGGAAGTCTTTGAAAACTTACTGTAGGTGAGAGGCTAAAGGTCTGGAAACTCACCCTCTCAGAAATGTCTTCATAAATCCTACGTGATGAAAAGTCTTCCAGAATTATGAGCCCCTTACAAAGAAGATGAAAGTTTGCCTGCCAGTGTTTTTCTCATTTTCAGGTGGCTGTGACCAATGAACAGTAAGGTGGCAGGAGAGCCTTGTGACTAACATGCAGCAGACCCAGTTCACATCCCAGCTCTGTCTCTTATTTCCGTACCTCTCAGGCAGTCCAAAGGAAGTAGCTGGATGTGTCTGAGAGGTGCTGATCTGCACAACAGCCTTTTTGTCTGGGAGTTCCTGACAGCTGCCAGCCAGCCAGAAATCCAGTAGATTCTTGGCGGAATCTAGGTAGGGCAGTGTGTTGTCTTTAAGAGCAATATACTCCTGTTCAAAATGACAGACCTGGCAGGCCTGTATTCCTTGACTGACTGTGTGCATCTTACTGTATGCACAATTTATACAATAGGATCAGATATGTAATTTGTGAGATAGGGACAGTAATTATTTCTTTTTCTCTGATCTCCTTTGGTCGTATACTTTTTCTCCCAGAAGACAACTGCATGCTACACTGACTATGCACAGCCCTGATCCCATTCGGGACCTCTAGATGGTACTGTAATATAATAATATAGTAAACTGACAGATGGGTACTCCTAAAAACCATGGCCATTTTGCAGGAAAATGACACAAAAGGAATAGAAAGGTTAGCCAAGTTCTAGCCTCTGTAGCTGGAGTGTATAAAATATGTGTAATGAACAAGCATAGCCAAGAGGAGGATTTCTGTTCATCAGACATACCTGATGGAAAGTCTAAACTATTGCTAGCCCTTTCATGTCTTACAAATCCAGTCTCTGTACCCATCCTTAAATACCTTCCAGGTTAAAAAAAAGCCAAGCATTGAAAATGACCTCTTGTTATAGAAGCCAATGCATGTTCAATGGGCGACACAAAAGTCAATTTTCTCTGCTTTGCAATGGGCTTTCGCTGGCAGTCCCTTTGAACACAGGTAGCTGTCAGCAGGAGGCTATCACACCCTGCTCCGGAGTTTCTGAAGAAAGAATGTCAGAGATTCAAAATCCCTGAAAAGGGAACACCCCTGTCAAGGGAAGGCTTTGAAGTGACACTAAACATATATTTATAATTACAGATGAGGCGATATAGTATGCACAAGGAATAAAGACACACAGCGTGTCCTAGGGGCATGGCAGGAGAGGTGACATGCATCATGAAGCCTTGTTAAACTGCTCACTGGGGCCGAGGAAACCTGAGGCTGGTGCTTCCTATCACTTTTCATGTCACAATGCAGTCCTTTTGCTTGCAGGAGTGTGCACACCTCACATGCACTATTGATATCCCTTAAATACATGACATAACTCTTAGGCCTACCTCAAGAAGGGAACATAATCTTGTTCACATACCCAGCACGGGATGCCAGAAAGGATGCAGGGCAGATTTTTAGGTAGCTCGGCTCAGTGTGCTCCCTGTGAGAGGCCTGAACTCAGGCAAACAAGCCTCAGGAGGATCACTTGGAAAGAGTTTGAGACTTGCTGCCATTTGCCTGGAAGGCTTGGAGAGAAAAGCAAAGCCAAAAACAGCCAGAACGTGTACGTTTCTATTTAGAGATCTAGCTGTCTCCATGTCTTTGTGTGTGTGCACATATGCATGCAAGAGTGATTATGATCTCAGAATGAAAGCAGTTTATTAAAGCAGTCAGTTGTTTTCATGGTAGGAAAACATACATGTGTGCATACACACACACACACACGCATTATATATATATATATATGTATCTCCTCACAAATGTGTATTTGTGCATGGACATTTTCCATGCATGAAAGTCTGCAGCAATGACTCCCCTACTCAGGAAAATGCATGGCTGTTAATTTTTATCGCACGAAATGCCTGAGTGAGTGTCCCTAGAGAGCCAGAGCCCCCAGTATCTATTGGAAAACAGTGATTTACCCCTACTACAAATACTATGCACTTGGTTCCAAACCCAATGGATCACTAGCTCCCTATCTGTACTCTCAAAGGTGATTTGAAGACACATGTGGATGTGTTCAGATGTCTAGATGACAACTTCTTTCCATCCCACTGTAAGTAACTACAAGAAAAAACCTGAGTTACAGATTTTAGCCAAACTGAGGGATGGATATGGTTAGTAAACATTCCTGAAGTTTGCATTAAAATCACAGCATTTGCCTCACTGAGGTATCTGTCTGTGGCACCTTCAGTGATTTTCCTTTCATAGGAATGAGGAAGGCTACAAATAGCAAGGTTTGGCTTCAGCAAGTGACATCCATCATTATTTAAACCATGCTTTCCCAGAGTGCCTTATCCTGAGGGAGAGCAGACACCGGATGCCTGAAAATGATGCATTTCCTGTGCAAATCTGATTACAGGATCACTTCATGGATGAAGTGTTCGTCTGAACTACACATCAACAATTGCGAAACAATAGATGGCAGGAATCCCTGACATACTGCTACTTCTCATTTATGTTTCATACATTCCCCTTCACCCATAGACTTTAATTGACACTGCTCTTTGTGTTTTGCCTGCCAGTTTTGATCAAGCCCATATAAAGAAGGATGTATGTTTCAACTACCACAGCATGAGTAATTTGAATCAAATACAGGTTTGCATGAAAGCTTTGGTGTATTATTTGATGGTAAACTTATTTCAAATCTTCAGGACTGCCATTGTGAGGTGGGATGCCACATACTGGTTGGAATAGTAATTGAATCTGGATGCAAATCATCCTTTATATAGCAATGTTTTTCTCTCCTCCTCTGTGCATGTGGAATATGTTTGTTTTATTTTAGGGCTCACTCAGGCTAGAAGATTTTCTAGTAAATTCTTTGCAGTCAGATATGTCTCTCTTCCAAAAAAGAAGGCCAAACCATGGCCTTCTTCCTCACTTTCCTTGTCTTACACAACAGCCATCCTGAGTATCTTTGCACAGCTTTCCATGTGGTATTTTGAAAGGGCTTCCAATCAGAGAAGTATCCTGTCTACACAGGTTATTCTCAGGAGCAGGTAGGGTAGATGAACAACTCATGTGAAACAAACCCTTTCTCTTGAAAGTAATAGCCTGTTCTTTCCTAAGGAATGGCTAATCATGGTCTAGTTCGCAGCACAATTTGTCCTGCAGACTCAATAGAGATTGGTCTGGTCATCTCCAAGGCCTTTTGAAAATGTTAAGTGGGAGACACTGGACAAAGATAGTTAGTGTTCCTCAAAGAGACTCCTCTGGTACCTGTCCAGGAGGCAGAAGGAATCTTTGGAGGATGTTTCTCTCTTATTTATGTAGTCTATGTGCTGCATGAGCCTTAGTGAGGGAAAACAACATCCTATTAACAAAAGACATAAGATGATTTTGTAACACGCTTATTTATAAATCCTCTGCTAAGATATCATGGTGGCAGTTTTATTGCACAGCAGTTTTTGAGCAGCTTTGTAATAGACTGAGACTGAACCAGTCAGGTCAGCTACAAATATTAAATAAATCTGTAATTCCTTCCTAAAAGATTTACAAGAAATACTTAAAGGCTGTAGACAAGACAGTGAAATAGTCACAGTGAGTGAAATCTACCAGAAATTAGCATTTTTTAACTTCCTCCTTGATTAGTGAAGCTTGAACCATTTCCAGCAAGCCTAGCATTTCTAGCAATTGTTTAGTGAAACATGAGCTGGTTTTAAAGCCATTTTTTCTACAGCTTTATATTATATATACTTTCTAACTATATAATCACATTTTATAGTATTTGTTCTAATAAATTGAAAGCTTATTACAAATATTGTTCTTTCTAACATACTGGTATTTACTCATTTTGAAAAAAAACCCTAATCCCACTCTGAAACAAACACAGCTAACTTCTATTAATGTAAGTTTTATGTTTTGACCAGCTATAACAAAACTGCCTTCAAAGTATGCGGAATAAAAATCGTATACACGAAGATTTGCTCTGCTGTCATTCACTGCAGTCCTAAAACGTCTGACATAGCTGATGTCTGGTTGAAAGCAAACATCTAGTTCTCTTAATTGGGATGACACAGATATGATGTGACATTACCATGCTACTTTGATTGTACCTTAAGAACATTTGTTTTGATCGCTTCCTGTAGTTGTCTTGTTGCTCAAACAGCTATATCCATACCACTGTGTCTCCAGCTCCTGAATATTGGAAGGTCCTTATATTATTGTCTTAACTGTGGTCTGCTTTCACCTTCTCTGTCACTGTTTCCAGGTGTTCCACCTACCTTTCTGCATCAGTGTTAATGTTTTTGCATCACCCAGGATGTCTGATGGTTCACTGATCCAACTGAAACTGACCCTGTAAAAAGCAATAAAATACTTTTATGACGAGTGAAGCTGCACAGGAAAAAAAAAAGGGAGAAGAAGAAGTAGCAGAAGTGGCATAGAAGTAGCCAGTAATTAAATGATCCCAAGAAAATCACAGAACTGACTTCTTGCAGTCTTTTCTCTGAAAGTGGATAAGCTATATCTGGCTATAGCTGCTGAGAACCAGGCCCTGTATCCAGATATGAAATGCTTTCTCTGCATAATTCCTGTAATCACATTTCCTCATGAGCTTCCTGCTTCATTTTGGCTAGTATCTAAATCGTATCTCCTTTTTTTTTTCTGAAATCCTTACTCTTCTTTGTCGGATGTCTGTGCATCTCGTTACTGGCTGTATTTCTCTAATATGAGAATGCTGCATTCCCATAAGTAAAGCTAGGGGAGTGATTTATACATTTTTCTGCATGAAAAGGCCCCTTGTGTGCTTCACATGTGATGGCAGAACAAAGCAGATCTCTACGAACATTTGTTTTCCTTTTAGCAGTTATTGCCATAAAAAGAGGTCAGAATGAAATGAAACAACTTAATGTTTTGTCCCCTGTCCAGCTCTGGTGCCTGATCTGGTTTCAGCTGTTATAATTACGGGTCTCTCTCTGAATACATGAGAATGGACTCTGGCCCCTGAAGGATTACAGTTCGTTCAGTGGTTCCCACAACTTTGGACCAAATGGTCACAGTCCATCAAGCCAACCATGCCTCACTTCTTAATACTTTCTGCAGCCCCAGGTGCAGAGCACTCACGATGGCCTCGAGGACCACCCAGTTTTTCTGCACTGCAGCAGTGGAGCCACTGAAATAAGTAACTTGACAATCACACCCTATAATAAATAGATCTCTTTGGCCAAGAGTTCCAGCACAGCTGAGCTAGTCAGACGTGCTCATCTTTAGGCATTTCAGGAGCAGTCTGAGGGGAGCCATGGCTGGCTTCAGTGTCTGGTTTTGTTCCTAGGTGTAAAACAAAGCCAAAAGGCAGATAGCTCTTCTAAATAATGTTATACAATTTCTGAAAATTAAAATGGCAATTCAGAATCCATTAAGTGCTGGTACTGTGCACTTGAACATTTAGTCTGCAAGGCACATAGTGACTGGTAAAATTTCTACTTGAAACTCTCTCTTTGGGCACAGGGCAAACATCACCAGATGCCTCTCTCTGCCATATCAGGGTGCTCCCAGACCACCTGAAGAATGCATAGGTGGGAGCCTGATGTCAGTCATGCTTTCTGCTTTCTGAAGTCCTCGTCATTCAGGTAGAATTGACAGGCACAGAGGTGGTAGATGGAGCAGCAGTTTGACAAGGAGACAACTTGTCCAGTGCTGAAAGTCTGCTGACTTATATCACACAACACTGTGATGCTTCAGTTCAGCTGCACTCCATCCCACCACAGCCAAGTGTGTCTAGTTAAATCCCATGATAGGAACTCAAATGAGTACTTCAGAGTGTAGGAATTCCAGCAGATACATACTGCCCTTCTCCCCTGTTTATCTACCCAGCTCTGGATGAGAGAATTTTTGAGCTCAGAGTTGCGTCCAGATCATCATTTTTAAACCTACCAGTAGACCTATCACCCATGAGGACATATAATCCTTTTCAGACTTCCTTTAGGGTTTTGCCATATACCATACTCTGCATCAGTGAGTTCCTCCGTTTAATTTTGTGTTGTCTGAAAACAAGGGCTTCCTTCCCTTGCTCTTGTATTTGGCAATAATTTTCATTGGGGGTCTCTGTGTCCCTGTGATGTTAGAAATAATGACTACATCTGCACTTTTTCACATTCTTTATGCCCTCCATCCTTTTAGAGTCCTTAGCGCAACCTAAGGGTCTTTTCCATTTCTTCTTAAACAGAAAGCATTTCCTACTTCTCATCAAACTTTTTACCCTTTCTATACTTTTTTTTTTTTCATAAACTACATTGGGTTTCTTGGTATGAAGTGCCAGAAATGCATGTGACATTTGAGGTGAATTCAAGCACAGACATAATTATATTTTCTGCTTTCTTCTGACTGTATTCTTTCCTTAATATCTCAGTTCCTAGCTTTGGCTTTACCAGACATAAGAATGTCTCTTGCTTCTGTTGAAGCTGATAGTGAAAATTCCATGAGGATGGGTTGAAACTCTAGCCCAGAGCTCCCCCAGCAGCCCTGCACTAATCTCCTGAGTTATCAGGCCACCTATCAGTACTCTGTTGTTCAGCCTTTTGTTCATCTGAGGAGTAGGTCTGCATGGATTCCATGACAGATCAATGATTCTAGGCTTCTCTTGAGAGAAGGGGAATAATTTATCATTGCTAATGGTTTGTTTTGTGTATTGATCTTCTTACCTCCTCCTGACATGTGGCTCTGCTTATGAGGAACTGCTCTCAGAAATATGCCCAGTAAAAACTCTTTATTTTTGGACAAAACACAGTATGTTGGACATAACAGTTTAAGGTCCTTCTAGGCATGTGGGATTATTTTTGGCTATGCCCTGACTATTTTATGACCAACCAAAAAACTGTCACTTGATGTTAGTGTAATTCTTACGGACAATACTATAGGCAGGGGAGTAAGGTCAGAACATTCACCCTGTCTTCCACAGTCAGGTCCCATTGCCCACTTCAGTAGTCTCTGGAAATTTCAAATAACTGAACTCCAAACTGACACTCACATGATGACGTGAGAATCATTTTCAAAGCAATTTTCTCCTCACACTAGAAATTATAAAGAAAATCTTCCCTCAAACACATTCTCATGTCTCGGAAAACCACGAGGATTAAAATGAACAGCTTTCTTCTCAGTAGGTTTAGCCTCCAAAGCAGGTGTGTGTTGAGCTTTTGGGATCTGCAGGAAGATGATACTGGGAATGGCAAGCTAGCTCTGCTGCAGTCAGTGCCACAGGTCCTAGTAGCTTCATTATGAATATGGTTTTACCCAAGGGCTTTACCAGCTAAGCAACTGTTACTCTATTTATGTACACTTAGAGGATGCATGATGTCAAGTGCCAAGCTTTTCAGGTAGTTTCTTCTTAGCATCTGCACAGACATGCATAGAAAATGTCACAGTTAAGGCCCAACCTTTGATTGTTGCCTTTGGGTTAACCATTTTGTTTACAAAGGCAGAAGATGTGATGAATTGGTTTATTCTAGTTCCTAACTTTATTCCCCAGAGAAGTAGATTTCAAGGGGATTGGTTTGAAGAGCAAATGCGTACGTCTTCACAGGATCACCACCTAAATTCCTGTGATTCTTTTAACAGAGCAATTACTTTTCACGTTTGATTTTAACAATGTTAGTTCCCAATTCAATTAACATCACCACTATTTTCTCTTGACAATTTCATGGCAAGTCTATAGGGATCCCATTAAAATGTCATTATATTGCTGCTGTGTTGTAAGACTTCAGTGGGAAAACAATTTCGGTGCAAGTCTACAGAGATCTTGTTATGAAGCTGTTAGAATGTGAAATGCAAATAGCATCAATTATTTCGGTGTGAGCCTGTGCAGTCCCAATCCTGATGTCATCATGACATGAAGTTGAAAACAAAAACTCTTCTAGTCTTCATGTATGAAGACACCAGAATGATGTGAGAATTGAGAGAGAAAAAGAAAGACAGAAAGGGGCAAAAATGCTTTTGATGCATTGCTACAGTGATGTGAGACAAAAAGAGAATTCATAGGTCATATATTGTAATTACCATGTGACCTTGGCACCCGTAGTCCTGAGCCTTCCGTATATACAGTCCTCTAATACCATATGCAGAGGGTTTAAATAACTAGAGTATAGTGACAGGGAATATTTTTAGATCCCTTCAAGGAAAGGATCCATGCCTGCTGCACATATTTTGAGCAGAATGTAGTTTCCCACAGCTTCCCCATGACACACATAAGTACTCCTTAAATCCATGGTAAGTCCTATCACGCCTGTACACTTCATCTGTGTAATTCTCTAGAAATAATTAGAAGAGAAGGATCACCAAGCCCTGAGGGTGGACCCCCACTGTGTGCTACGGGCAGCTCCAAAGCTGCCTTGATACCAGGCGCATCAGTCACGCAGAGAACAAACCCGTGAAAGGAAGCTCAGATGTAGCTCAAATGTGCCCTGTGGAGCTCATCTGACATTGGTCCTCCCAGCACATGAACAGAGGGGGGCTTGGCTCCCTGGACGCTGCCTGCGTGGAAGTTGTCTGGATGGTCACTTGGCTGCCCCAAACCCTGCAGTTTCCTAGTGTGGCAGTGAAAGCCTCAGGGCCCCCCTGTGCAAGGCTGGGAGATGGCTGATCATACAGCACTGGGTCATTACAGTCTGCGTGAGTGAAGACAGCAGGATTAGCCCCAAAGACAAGAGTTTGGTGGGGTTGTTTAAGGAGGGGGAACAGTCGCTGTGGGAATAGATAGAACGGTACAGAGAATGATATGAGTAAGTGGGAGATGTGACTGAGTACAGTACCTAAAATGCATCTTTCCATGCTGTGCCAAACACAGAATTTTTGGTGTGTAGAGCCTGCATCCGCATATTTTTGTGCAGGTATATTCCCCTCCATTTGCCAAAGGTCTACACGAAGTAAAACTAAAGCAACGCTCATGTAGTAAACTCTGAAAAAGTGATCCAGGTTTTCAGTCAAGCTCTTTGGGCTTTTGTCCAAACTTACCTGGTCAATGATAGGCTACAAAAAAATATTCACTTTGCTGATATGGACCAAGGATGTTGATGACTGTAACCCACTCTTCTGCCACAAAAAATATGAGTCTGAAAGGACAGCCCCCATTATGAATGAATGATTGCTTTTCCAGAAAATTGTCATCATTGTCACCATCACCCTTGACCAGTTCCAGAATCATCAAGGGCTTTCTGTCACATCCAGGAATCCAGGACTGAGGGAGAAATGGGATTTCCTCTTTTCCTTCTTCCTCTTCTTTCCTAAAGGCAGATTTGACCATTCACAACTGTGGATCAAATGAGCCCTATGAAGCCCTTCAGAAACACGGGACTCCTGAAGGGCAATGTTCTATCTTATAAAATGTCTCATAACTACCCTAGGAGAGTTGATCTGACCATATCCAGTGTGTTGTTCTGTGTGCCTCCATGTACTCAGGATGGCATTTCCCGGGAGACACAGCAGCAGCACTACGTACAGCATTGCACCCGCGAAGTCCTTAATAAATAATTCTGTAGATGCCACAATGCTTTCAACACAAAAAGGCTGAGTTAAAGGAGTTGTAATTGCCTTGTGTTTCTTAACATCTGTTCAATGAACCAAGCCTCCGACTTTGTTTATTCTTACTCTGAAGCCAGGTATTCTCTGCAAGCTGAATTTTTTTTTGTAAGGACACCCAGTTACCAGAAATGTTTCTGCCTCACCTGAGCATGACACTGGTATAGTCTATCTGCAGAATCACCTCCAAAAGTGTTAGAGAGGAATGACAGTATGGAGATTGGATGGTTAAATACTCATTTTAACTACTTACTGAAGTGTGAAAAGGAAAATATTGTGGTGGCACCTCAACATCTTTCTGCTGATATTGCCGAATCATGGCAAGGCTGAGGTATGTTATGCAAGCTGCTACAGTGCATCAATGCTCAGAAATCTTTGTTTGCCGCTCATCCACATGGGAAGCACTGGATTAGGGTGTCTGTTGGGAGTTTTGTCCTCACACTGCTAAGATGCACTGAAGATAGCTAGTGGCTTGACTGCAAGATTAGAAGATTTTTACATTCTCTTTTCTGAGCCGCATGTGAGGCAACAAATGTAGCATATCCATTGGTTTTAGTGTGGTCGGTGTTATCGTAGTCTCCCCAGCTGAGCAGCTACTGCAGTTGGTGTCAGCTGCTATAGCTGTGAGTTGCTCCCAAGAGTCACATCTTATGGGCAGGCTTTGTTGCTAATATTTGCTCTAGCCTTTGTGGACAGACAGAGCTCAGGAGGGTCTGCATCCTGGCTGACTTCTTTCTGCACTGCAAATAATACAGGCTTATTGAAACATTCTTAATCTGCGTAATCAGGACAGAAGATGAATATGAACAGATTTACTCATAAAATTTCTCTCTCTCCTACTTCTGTGCTCCCAGACCTCCTCTGTGAACAGCCTCTTCTGCAATGTATTTTGCTATTTCTGGATCTGTTCCAAGACAGAAAGCAGAAGAGCATCAATACTGCTCAGGGTTAGCTGAGTTTAAAAGCAAAAACCTGAAAAAAACCCCTCAGGCAACCTAAATTGTATCTGACACCAGTTTAGTTTGCTAGAGGTTATTTAACCTAAATCAGTTCACCCATCTCTTCCCTCATTTAGTTCCCATGTTTATTTTGCACAGAATTAATAGAGGAGGTAAGTGATCATTCTTTGCAAGACATTTACAAATGAATCAACATCCCAAATTCGCACTGCACAGAGCTGGTATTGTAAGTTCAGCTTTCACAAAAATGCCTGCAGAGCAGGGTGGCTTGCGGAGCCCATGTGAAATTTGCTAGGCTGAAGTGGCTCTAACGAGAATCAGGCAAACGGCCAGTTAAGAGGTGCCCTGGCTATGGATAGCTGGCTGCCAACAGCCACTTTTGCCATAGAATAGAAGAAATAAGGCTAGAGGGATGGCCGGAGGGCACAGAGAGAAGGCAGCAGGAGAAGAAAGTTGGAGGTGAATGCCAAGGCATAAGGTGGAACAAATCCACCGAGTGATACACTTCCTGCTCCTGTCAAGCAGAAAAGGATAATATCCCAGATGTTTCCCTTCCCACAGGGGTGGTTATCCCTGTTGCCTACTCCTAGAAACCTTCTTTCTCTCTCCCCTTTTCCCTGTCAGCAAGAAGCACAAGTTCTCAGTCTGCTGGCTAGGACATGATGCAGCCCCACCCATACCCCCTCAGACTTGGAAAGGGGTGAAGGGGGAAAGGGACACTCTCAGACTGGATGTCCTGCCCCAGGGCTGCCCCAGACTCTTGGGTGCAATCCCAGCACAGCCTGGTTCCTCCCCTGGTCAGAAAACTGTAACAGATTCAGTGCGGGCCTGCTGGGACTAGATGGCAGGTTCTGTGCTCTCCTGTCTTACTACAAGGCTCAACTTCACATCAAGTGATTTGTCAGTATTTTCCTGCTAGCATTTGGCTTTTCTCTTGGCTTTGCTTCCCACTGCTGTTAACTGTCCTGACAAATGAAAGTCATTCTGAAACTATGTGGCTTTGTAATTATTATCTTTGGTAAATGTTTTGAAAGCTGAAGAGTTGCTGTTTGCTCCCTCACAAGCTGCAAGTGCCTGCCAGAAGTTCAATTTAACTGTCAACACCTCTGCTCATGAACTTAAATATTTTGGAGTCTGTCTTTATGGTTACATATATTAGCATGTTCTGCTTTCTGTAGGACAGACAACTGGTTGCTAATAAGAATGTACTCCTGTTTAGTCATGTTTCTTTATTTAAGGCTGCTGTTGAACCAGTCTTTATCTCTCTGTGCTAGAATTCATGTCAGAAATAGGTTCTGAGTTCACTGTTGAATAATGACCTTTAGGGTACCGGTACCTTAAAAAATAATCCAGATGCTGGATAACTTCATGACTGACATTGCTACCAGCTTTTTGAAGGTGGAATGGTAATGCCTGGAAAAACTTGTGATAGGTCTCTCTCATTTCCATGAGTACTTTCATGCACAGATACAAGCACATTTGGTAACTGCAGGGGAAGAACTTGTGAACACCAAATTAGGCACAATGACAACCAGATGGAGAAACAGGTTGAGAATGGAGGTTTAATAGATGTATTCAGGCCCCATGTTTCATTGCAGTAGGTGGTAAACCCTGTGTTCCCTTCTTTGGAAATCAGCCAGGTTATATGCAGTATTGGCAGGAAATTGGTACCTTGGGTGTTTCTGAAAATTCTCCCTAATATTTAGGTCTTCAGACTGATGCTCAACTCCCATTTACTTCAGATGGAATTAGAAACCTGTGTGATCTTGAGATTCGGGGCCACAGAAAGATTTCAAAAAATGCTGTTTCACCTAGTTGACTTAAATTTCACATGAGAAATTGCATCTGCATCTCTAAGTTCTAGAAAACCAAAGAAACTCATTCCCTCCTCATTCCTTTGCATCCTTCTATTCTCACAAGGAGTAGGAATAGGAATTATTTGAGGTGGGATATACTCAGACCTCGCTGGGTTTGGCAGGGTTATTAAAGGAGGCTAAAAGGATTCAGTACACACTAACCTTTAAAATATAATGGGAGCTGGGTATGATGTCCCAGAAATTGCCTGTTAACTCTGTATTAAGCTCCTCTTCATTAAGAACCCTGTACATTCCCAAATGACAATTCTTTTGCCCTGGCTGGACAGTGGTCCAGCTACAGCCTACTTACTGTGGGAAGAAGCAGGACTTTCTGGTTAATAGAAGAATAGAGAGAATATGCCCTAAAATCCTCTCATGCTGAAGAATGATTGGGCATGACCACAGTTCCTTTTGGGGGGACAGGCAGAGTGGGCAACTCTCTCTTCCAGATTTCCTGAGTTTAAGGGGCCTCTTTCATATTGTCGTCCATAAGGAAATGGCATGATTTTCAGGGTTGCAACTGCACTTCTCTAAAAGTCATTTCTGCTAAGTCTAGGTCTCTCCCTTTGGTATCTGGGCAAGAATTCAGTTAAAAAGTAGTAAGTTCGTTGTTCAAGATGTTTCTGTGGATGACATCAGCAAATTCCTTAATAAATGCCACAGAAAATAAATGACAAAATCTCTGGAAAGATGAGCCATTAATTAGGCCATTTGTCTCACATGTCACCACCTAATCTGTTATATTACATCCCTTTATATTTTCCAACCAAAACAGAGCTGCTTTTATATTAATTTTAGTCTTTGTTGTAGAAGGAATTGGCTTTGCATTCTTTGCTGGGATTTTGTGTGTGTTTGTGTGAGGAACAAATACATTAATGAGACCTTGAGAGCAAAAAGCCCTTTAACATGGAAGAGAAATAATCTCCAAACATAACAGAGCACACTGATGCATAAATAGGACAGACTGGATGACAGTAAGTACAAGCAGCTGGCCAGAACAGATTCACAGACAGAGTGGAGCTATATGGTGATAAGGGATTCATTTAGCTTTAAAAAGTGCCTAATGTGCCAAAATAGCCCAAATTACAGGGTTTCACTAATCACCATGGATAAATTTCATGACACACCTCAGAGTCTCATTGCATTAGCACCTTTAATTCACCTAGATTAAATTGTGGTCCCATGAAAGCTCAGAGAGCTCGGGCTTCTGACACTGCCTTTGTGCACTTCCTCTTTATCAGTGAAGATTTCATCTCACAGCCTCTTACACGCAGTGTTGTAAAAGTAAAGTGAGAACTAAGGTCTTCAGAAAGGTACTTAAAATGTGAATTGTTGGTCAATAGAGAATATCATCCCACAGTTCAGATGTACATGGTGAATGTGCTCCGTACTTGATTTTGCAGAAAGCACTTACACCTGAAGCTGGGTTTTAGAACTGCCAAGAAAAGTCAACATTGCCACCAGGACAGTCTAAGAGAGTGTAGCAGCACACGGAGCTTCTATATATTTATTAAGAGTATAACAATAAGAATAGAATTGGCCACAAGAGAACATTCTGGAGGAATCAACAAAAACATCTTTTTAAGGAGAAAGCTGTTCTGGAAGGTGGTATAAAGAACATTTTTGCTATGAGAAAAATGGTAGCAAATGAGCAGAAAGACTGGGAGAACTGGCAACTGAAATTTAGTTTCTCAGTGTCTGTGAACAAAGGTAGCAAACAAGGTGAGTTGTCTGGAAAGTCAAAGAAAGCTCCATGAAAGGATATTTAAATAGATTTTAAACACCTTGCAGGTAGTATCAAAGGAGGAATCGGCTATTTTGGGCAAAAGATGTAGTTCTGGTGATTAAACCAGGACTGATGGTTTCTATTTTGCCTCCCTAAACAGCCCTGGGCACTTTGGTGCTAGTGCTGTGTCAAGCCTCAAAATCACTCCCCAGTCCCCGGGAGGGACACAAGCAAATCCTGAAATGCAGAGGACTCCACACAGGTATGGTGTGAAATGACTGAGCCAGCTGGTGATGGGGCTACCTTAGCAAGCTGTGCCTTGGGGACACTGCCTGCCCTGTGTGCCTGTGCAGCCTCCTCATGCCCCAGCACACCTCGGTGCAGTCCTTGTCACCAGCATTGCTGCTCTTTGCCGGGGCGAGGATGGGGACAACTGTCTCCAGATCATTTCGATTTTAGTCTGTCATTTGCAGCTTGTATTCTCAATTGTCAGGCAAGAGAGATGAAAAACCACTGCAAAATCTTTTAGTGACACTGAAGTTGTACAGCCAGGTGCCTCTGTATGTGGCTTCCTCTTTGTTGCATGGCCAAGAGATATGTACTGCAATGGGATATATGGGCAACTGCGGGATGGCGTTTCCCTGGTGCAGTTTTCTGCTGATAGCTGCTCTCTCCCAGTAGAAAATCTGTATCCATATTTATATCTGAAGTAGAGAAATCTTGAAATATGCAAGGATCTTCTCATGAGAAAAAGTAATGGAGATTTACACTTCAACAGCACTCACACCCCTTGCAATTTTACCTATTGTGATTGCGCATGTGCGTATTTTGGGCTGATTTTCTCTGTCCACTGAGCAAAAGATAGAGGGGAATACTTCAACTTTGTAAAGTTCTTCATTAAGTGCCTTGTGACTGTGATGCATATACACACACATTCTGCCCCAGAAAATGCTTAAGAGGTGTCTGCAAAACTCACCTGCCCAGCTAATCTCTCGTTCCTCACTAAAACCCATTCTGAGAGACTTTGTGCTTGCACAGTTCTCTAATACACCCATCTGAAAGGCATCGGAGGAGTGCCAAAATGAGCATCATACTTGTTGGCAAGGACAGCTGTGGATGATCCCTGCCTCATTTCATGCTGCCACGTTGAGCCTTTGTTTTTCGCACACACATGCACCACTCTGACTTCTGCTTGACTCTCCAGGGGAGAGAGATGCTGAAATGCCTTGTTCCAGATGCACGCTTTTGTACAGTGTGTTTAGCAATGCTCATTCATCAACAGAACCTGTACTGTCACCTTCCAAACATCAGAGAGACTGAGTCAAAGTCTTCAGTGCTGTGAAAAGAGTTTACCCTCTACCTCCCCGAACTTGCAGCCTTGGTAAAGTGGCCAGAATCAATATAATGTGTGTTGAAAGAGGCATGGATATGGCTTTTGGAGAGAATTCCCTTACCATGTGAGCCAAGGAAGTACCCTCAGTCCCTGGACCTACGTTCCAGCAGAAAGCCAAATCATTCTTTCCTGTTCTCCTCCTGAGCCCTGAGGATTACACAACGCCTGCACACCATTTTTCCTTAATAGGTCTGTTAATGTAACAGGGCACAGTGGCTGCTCTGGAAGCACCCACATACCTCAAAACCCTGCAGTGACATGTTCAGATCTATCTGTTTGTTGGTGGTAGCCTCACTGCTACACTGGGAATGGCCTCAAGCTCGAATGCTCTCAGACAGGCAGGTTTCTGAAGGCAAGGAGCTGTCTGTCTCCATCTCTTCCCTCCTTCTGTCTTAAAACATGAAAGAATATACATTTCAGAGTCTCTTTAGGATTTCTTTTAATCTCTTGCCTTGTCACAGGAGCCAAACTCTCACAAAAAGTGTGGGCACATGACATCAGATGTCCAACAGGTGAGTAGACTGCCCAGTAAACCAAGCTTAACATCAGTTCCCAAATGCTATTTAACAACCTTACTTCATAATCCAAAATTCTAAATTTTGCTTTATGGTCTTTGTGTTTCCTTTCACCTCAACGATGTGACAACACAGATATTGCCCTAAGGAGGTGCAGTAACAAACACTCATCTTAGGCAGTGACAGGGCCACGTCTGAACTCAAACAAATCCTCAGTACCTTGAGGCCTTGTGCCAGCCTCCACACCAACCCCTTATTTGAACAAAATTTCCCGAATGTTGATATCTCTATCTAACCTCAGTAACATGGTGTGATTGAGATGGGGTCCAGTGCCATTAAGTGGATTGAGTTCACTGTTAGTGAGTGCTTATACCAATATATTTCACTGTTTCTGCAACCCACAGACCCCAGGACAATTGCTTTAGCTGAACACTCAGTAGCCACATGACTGCACACAGCTGGGCTTCTCTGAAACTTTTTCACTGCTGGGGAATTACTTCTCATTGTGTCCAGAAGCACAGTTCCTGAATAAAGTCAAGATTTTCAATGTATGAATTCACAGGAACTTCCTTGTTTCCAAATAACTCACAAATATTCTTCAAAACATTCATTCAGAATTCAGATTCAAGTACAATAATTAAATGAATGGAACTCCCAAACTCAAGGATAGCAGAAAAATTCAGTCTTTGGAGTTTTTGGCAGTAAGGCAAGCATGAAATAGCATGAATTATGACATTGCCTGAATGCTCCAGTTCACGTCTCAGATAACCATTTGCCTTCAGACCGTGGAGGAGGAGGAAGAAGAACTGCTGTGCTGTTGAATTGTTTAACAGTAGCTGTAACCACTGTCTCGACCCACACCGTGGTGCAGTCTCCTCACTTTCTGGCTCCTGCTGACGATGATACCATGGCAGCTTGTGTCTTGAGAAAATTGATTCTTCAGTCTGGTTAGGTTTTCAGGTATTAATGCATTTAGAGAGATCTCTAATCCATCCCAAACTGAAATTGTGATTCAATCCAAAAGGTTAATGCATTGCTTTTACATGGTACTGTGAATAAGTTGAACTTGTATATTATCACTCACTATTTAAACACTGTAACACCTCACAAATGCACAATGTCTTTCAGACAGGAACTTCAAAGCATTTTTTCAATCACCAATTTAATCCCACAGTGCACCAGCCAGGTCAGCTGGCAGATACGGCCTTCCTCTTTTTAGGTAGGTAAACTGAGGCAGGGAAAACCCAAACACATATATCCAATATGACTTATTTTCAAAGACACCAGCTCCTTACAGCTGTCATTGCTTTAGGATTCCTACGTATTTCTGAACTGCAGATAACATTTCTTGAAATAAATAATGAAGTGAATAGTGAAGTGAACAAAACATAAATAAAGATGACAGAGTATGAATGTATTTTCCTGTCCTTTTTGTGATCCTTTAGACCTCATAACTTCTTTTATACATCCAAGGAAGATGAATGGAAGGCCAGGGGCCTGGGGGTTATTTTGCCAGAAGGAATGGTTTGTGTTCCTGAACAAAGACACCTAATTTTTAGTGAAAGCTGAAAAGAGGAAGAAAATTCCATACTACTGGTATTATATATTCCCTTGTTTATGCACACTGGCCTGTGTCCAAAGCAGAGCGTGTGGAAACCATATGACTACTATTGAATATGTGCCTAAATCAAATTTGCAGTGTTTTCCCTCTGCTTGCCAAGCACAAGCCTCCAGTGGGGTTAGATACCATATGTTAGGTAGAAAACAGGTTGCAGTTTTATTGCATACCTTTCCAGGCACAGGACAATCTTGCCAAACTAAGTGACATCCAATTGTATAGAAACTCCATAAACATCTGGTTTTGTCTGGGTCCCAAAGCCCATCCTAATTTCTCCAAAATGGTTGACCAAAGCAGACACCTACTCCTTCAAAGGCAGTGTCTTTAAGCAGAGAGGGAAGTGAAGAAGGTAAGGCTTTGGCTCTTTCCTCCATCTGAACTTGGGGAAAACACATTTGCAGGAGAGATTGTTAGAGAAGGCATCGGGAAGCACCATGCACCGTGCACCGCCGTACTCTTTGCAGCAACAGTAAAAATTTCAAAATGTGGTTTTGCTCCTTGTTGGCACAAAACCAAATCTTTTAGAGCAGGGTCTGTGCTGTAGATTAAATATGCGTTTTGCTGCTCATAACTCCAGGCACAAATGGAAGAGCCTGGTCCAGCTGCCAGTTTCAAAGGGAAAGGGCTCAAATATGGTTTTCCACTTCTGGCCAGGAACTAAAATGGAAGACTAGCCACTGGGCAGCTGTCGTTTTGTTTAGAAATATGGAGCCTTCTAACATAAATGCTGAGAGCGGCCACAGTGAATCAAAGCAAAGTTCAATCCAGCACAGCAACCTGTCTCTAAGAGAGCAAACTCACATAACCACATTGCAGCAGCTTGCTGCTCAGGGACTTCCAGATCCAAAATAATTTTATTTAGTGGGTCTAGATTGATGGCTTTCTCTTCTGCTAATTTTCCCTATCTCTACCTGAATCAACGTCAGCTTTCACCACTCACAGCATCCCACAGCAGAGCATTCCTACAGTTTCCAGACATGTTGGGTAAAGGAACACTTTCTTCTGTTTGTTTTGAATCTTCCTCTTTTTTTGTCATAAAGTATTATTCCATATACTCGGCCACCTGTCACCCTTCTCTGAACCTCTTCCAGCTTTGCTATTCTCTCTTGGAGATGAGGGGCTCAGAACAACATAAAAACAATACACATGGAAAGGGTATCCTGTAGATTTGAGCCATCACCTTATATAGGTCACTTTTTCTCCATATGCATTTGCATTTATTTACATTGAATCTCATCTGCTATCTCAGGGCAGAATTGCTTCACCTGGAGTACATTACAGAGCATGACACAAGTCAGTCTGTGGAGGCTCACATCAAAGAATGTCCTGAGCAAGAAAACATAGCATACCTACCACACAAAGTATACCAAAAAACCACCTGTATGGGAGGAGCTGCACTTCTGAAAATGCAGGATTTCCAGATCAAACATTTAGTAAAAGGATGAAAGTAGGAATGCATCCTGTATATTGAGCTAGGCATGAAGTATAATTATATAAGAATGTGAAGATTTTTTTATATTCTCTTCGGGAGGAAAAGTTTCAAAAGCCCATCTAAAATACTGCATAAGCATTGGTATTATAATGTGTAACAAGTACTTTTAGTATGCACTTACCTAACAGAGATGATAACTGGCATCCACAAGTGAATTTGGGAACAACAATCAGTTGTAGGGCACGCAATAAACAGAAGCCAGGGTCACCTGGATCTCAAACATGGCACACTTGGCATTGGCATTACACACCTCAACTGGCATTATCTCTGCGTCCTACTTCATTGCAGACACTCAGAAGTGGATATCCAAATACAACAGCTTTGCTCCGATCTTGGTTAAAATAATTTATTTGCCATATTTACAATTTACAATCCAAAGCTGATCAGAAACTGACTTTACTGTTGAGCTAGAGTTGCCAGATCATCTAGATCACAAATCCTAGGCCCCATTTCTTTTTGAGAAGGTCCTATGATCTCCATGCTTAACTTCAGTCCTCTTGGAACTCAAATGCTTGATCCAGTGTACTGAGATTTATGTACTGGTGATCTGTGCAAGAGTTTGAAAAATCAAAATCTTTCACAAAGTCACAGTGCCTCCAACCCAGAGCTGCCTATTGAGCTGCTGGACATAGAACAATTTTCCCTGGTTGATCATGGTAACCACATGAGCCTTTAGAGGGTTCCCAGAGATGTTGTCTCCTGTCCAGTCACTGCTGTAATTTCCGACCACCATGGCTGTGATGCCTGGGACTCTCCACTGCAACTCAGAGAAAAGAATACAAAGAGACACCAGCCTGAAGCAACTTATCCAAACAGTGAGAGCAGCTGAACTGCTGGGGAAAGGGTTTCAGTACTGACAGAGAACAGCACTGCCCAAGCACTCTAGTTCAAAACAGATAGGAAGCCAGGCCGACAGACAAGTGGAAAATGCAGATGTCAGGGTCCAATGGAAAAAAAGAAAGGAAAATGTTCAGCCTATAATCAATCATGGGTACAGTGGAGCATTACAAAAAGACTCACGTTACATTCCAGCACCATGATTATCCCATGGTAGTGGGGATCTGCCCTAGGACGGATCTTCTGAGGAAGTAGCAGTGTCTGCTATATAATTTTACCAGCTCTGAAGGTGCTCTAGATGCATGCACTGTAGAAGAGACATATTGACTAAAAGATTGCAGCCCTTCTACTGGATGCACTTACAGCCACTTACAGGCTAACAGATCAAGTCACTTCTAGGTGGATGTGAAGCCCTCTGAAAGCCGTTCCAAAAACACTGCTAAGCAACAGTAATAGACTCTCTGTAGCTATCCTACACAGAGAATTAAAAACATAAAGAGGAGTCAGTGAAGCCTTGGGAAAAATATGCGCAGTGACTGATTATATAAAGCAAAACAAATTTAAGGCCATTGTGAGAAGCTGGGAAACCCGTGAAAACAGAGAAGCTTTCTCACTAGACGCGGGCACTTTGGAGTCCTGGCCATTGCTGGTGAGCAGGGCACTGCAAAGCACAGACCTGATTGCCACACGAAGGGACATGGCCAAGTAAAGACAGTTGCCAGTTTTCCGTTTACCTCAGCTCCCTGTTTGGCTCACTGATCTACCTGAACACCTACAGGAAGACATCAGATCAGGTGGGAAGAAAGTCCAGACCTGCGATGTTGCAGTATAAAAATTCATCCTCCCAATAGCACTGACAAAGTGGGCAGGAGAAGACAAAGTCTGCTTCACTAGATGTTACAGCCTAGTAACCAGACAGAAAACACAGCAGTCAAATGAGCAGCCCCTGAATGACTGGAGAAAAGTGCTTCTTGAAGCAGCCTTATAGTTAAGCAGGTTTGATAGTCTTCAAATTCTTTTCTAAAGCAATAACAAAAGGCAGCAGTCCAAGCTTCACTAGGAAAGAGACCATACAAGAAACACAGACACACAACCATGGAGACAGAAAGCTTTAGATAGCTCCAAGAAATAAAGAAGCAAATAGCTGGTTGACATGAGTATGGAAGCCTAGACCTCAGGTAGAAAAGTCAGGAGAAACAAGGAGATAGTGAACAAATCAAACCAACATGATGTAAGCCAAGAAAATTAATTCAGTGACCAGATGGAAGGCTCAAAATGTCAGATATATCATAAGATACAGGAGACAAGCTCATGGAATGGGGTTCACAGAAGGGGTATCAACCGTTTAGTCTGTGATGGGTTGCTGGTAAAAGAATTTATTGTGGGGGTACAGACTCTTGAGTGACACTGAGCAACACAGTAAGCATTTGACATGTGTCTCATGCTCTTGTGCTGACATACCTGTGTCACACCCATCGGCAGTGCAGTGATCCTTCTCCATGGACTTACAGGGTGAAGTCAGGTACTTGGTGCAGTATTTGACAGGCCATCCAGTTGTGCCTGCTGCAGGGGGCTCAGGGACCATGGCATGTGGAGGTCACATTGCAGGTCTGTGACTGGGACTGTCTTCCCAGAGGTTTCGGAGGAATCTCACTGAAATGTTCAACCTTTGGCAGCAACCTCCATCTCATCTTTTTACTGCCCACTAAGTAGTACGTTTTCCCACTGGACACAAGCTCCCAGAATCTCTCCTGGGAGCAGTATATTTTTGCTCTAGCCAATCTCAGGATCTTTGTTTTGGTACTAATACCCATTTTCACGCAAAATGCACACACAGAGAAAGATTTAACACCGAGGCAAGGGCAACAGAAAATTAGCTACTAATTTTTGCAGCAATTTCCAAGCATTTGTTTTCTCTGGATTTGAGGCAGGTTGGGTTAAAACTCCTTAAATGCTATAAACATTAATTTTAAAAGACAGTCTTCCTTTGGGCACCATCAGAGCAATGGAAACAACCACAGAAAATACAGTGGAATCAGGTATCACTTGTAAGAAAGTAACTGGGGATGTAGTATTCCATTACACAGGATGCATTTGTACCATTTTAGCTTGCACAGATGGAAATATAGTTCAATGTTTCAACATCATTTGACTTTCACGTGTTAAAATATTGATAAGTGCTGCACAGGATAATGCCCCTATGGTTTCAAGTAGTAACTGGAGCATGATGTTTATTGAAGTGAAATACAGCAAAGCCTTTAACAAGTATTTAAAATTCTGAGAATCATTCTCAACACTGTCAGGGATTATTTCTTTATTTTTCTTCAGCTAATCTTTGTTGATATCTTCCAGTTTGTGGGTGTTAAAATAGAATTCATCTTCTGATCACCTCAATGCTTCTGTGTTACAAGAAACTCTTTAGAAAAAAAAATAAAAATATTTCCTATTTGAAAACTACAATGTTGCTGTCATACACAAAATAACAAGCTTCGATAGAGAAAAACAATGCTACATAAAATAGGCATAAATGGACCATAGACTCCCTGTTCTAAATATTTATAGACCTTTACGCTGCAGCAAGAACCTCTGAAAGCCATAAAACACATGATTATCCAAATTGCTCAACGAGGTCTAACTTGTATCATGTCAAAGCTTCAGTTCTAAAATGCACCGTATTTCCTACACCACTTATGATTGCTAAGACCAAATTAGTCCAGCCAGAAGTCAGCAGAGGCCAGAAAATATGTCACTTCAATATATTTGAAGGGAAGATGAGCCATGAAGCATTTTCTGAAAGTGCATATCACAGGGGTGAGACCGTCATTCATTCAGAATTCATCTATCCAGGCGGCAGCATCAGATTTAGCACAGAGGTGCTTTGGTCCCCTATGAAAGCAAGGCTTCATTTCATGCTTCCCATTGGCACAAGCGTGGAAAAAAATCAAAGAGGAAGGCAGTTCACCACATATAGTTCAGGTGAACAGACTGGAAAGGGTTTAATGTTCTCTGAATGTTATTTGGAGGAAAAAGATAAGTTTTCAAGTACTGGAGCAACCATTCATTGGGGTACACAAGTCTGCAAGGAATTTAGGAACTTGACTCTTAAACAGGTAATTCTTAGAATGTACTCTTTAACCACATCATCTCATGTGAACCCTGAGTAGGCCAGATCCACACGGGAAGCCTGAGTAGTTCCCAAATGAATGTTCAGTACCAGGAGCGGTGTTTGCAATTTGTATGTAAAGGTGCATGGCAAATCTTCTCCTCTCCACCTAACCTCATGGTAGTTTCGAAGACCAAGCAGTATTCATTGTTAGACTGTAAACAGAATAATGTTTTCCTCTTCTTAAAACAAAATAAGAAAAATAAATCCTGTTTATCCTATTGTGCTTCGTCTGACTGTAGGAATATCAGCTTACATGGAGTATTGCTTAAGGCATTCATATCTCAATAATTGTCCTCTGAACACTATTCAAATTAAATGTGAGTTCCCTTGTTTCCTAATACATACACATATTTTAGCACGTAAATCATAGCAGTAAGAGTTATCAGTTTCAGTGTAAATTATTATTTTGCAGAGCAGTCTTCTGTCCCTCTAGTCACTTCATTATCTGATAATTAAAACTGGTTATAAAAGTTCTAAGTTGTCAATTTCAATACTGGTTGATGAAAATTCTGTGAATGTTCTTTGCAAAGAATACTGGAACATTTAATTTCTAAGTTGTTGAAGTGCTTCCCTTTGGTTTTATAATTTATATTAAGAGAATAGAAAAGTCAATATTATTGAGTCAAAAGAAGCTCCATACTAGCATGAAACAGAAGATTTACTGAAACAGAAGATTCTGGTAGTTCATGTAGATATTCAAGAATATCTAAAATCTCAAAATTTTTCCTCTGTTGTCTTAAAAGAAAAGTTTGAAATGTCAACCTTTGCATGGAATGAGGTTAACATTTCAAACTCTTGTTTGAAACTCAGTTTTGAAATCTGAAGATGTTGAAAAACAGGCATCAATTGACTTCAAAGTATCACTTATAAGTGGTACAAGAAGTACTACAAACCATCTCAGAAAAAAGAATTGTATTACTATGAATTAGTGATGCAGCAAGATGTTCAGGCTACTCATTATGTTTCACAGTGTCATATGTTGAACACTATTTAAAACAACAATAACGTAGTTTTTCCACTGGGCTTTGCAGAATCCTTCTTGATGTCCCTTTATACAAGATTCTGGGCCATTCCCTTGAATAAAATTAATCTCTTGTTTAATGAAAGCTAGTCAACAGTCTCAACACAAACCCCATTGTCATGATCCCTGAATGATTTGGAATGTGCAAATTGACGCAAATCTTTCTCCTGCACCACAATTCAAGCTGAGAACACACCTCAGCTGTGTTCTCAGTGTGTTTGCATCTCAGTCACAGAGGACCCATATGATCATATGCTATACTGCCCAAAAAATAATTTTCTCATGTGCAGAGAGGCATTTAACCAGAGATACCGTGTAACATCTTCTATGGCCATCTGTTCAACCTCAGAAGCACAGGTATTTTAGAGCAGCACACGGGTTAAGTGCGCACATCCAGGATGTGCTTCCATACAGCCCTGTACTGCAGTGATTGGTGCATTGTGCAAGTGGAAGTGGCTAGCAGATTAAAAACTGGGTGATCATGGACCATAAGTTGTCATGTGGATGTCACACTCGCAAAGCAGAATGTACAATGAATATGTCCTGCTAAAAAAAAAAAAAGCTAAATACTTCTAAAGATAATATTCTGTTTGCTGTTCATATATGCTGAGACAGAATCTCTTTGAATGAGCAAACCCGGACAAATTGCCGTAAAAGAAAAGCAGGTAGCTGGTAACTTCCCAGGATGGCTAGTTAGTCACTCAGGAGCCAAAAGCTGTCACATCTGCTCTCTACAGATATGAGTGTCACCATATTGCTTAATCAGAAACAAGCCACAATTAAAGAGGGAGTGACCCTCAGAGATCTCATGGAGATGGATGTGACACACTGCCATAGTGCAAAGGCCTCATTTTGCTGATCAATACCTCAGATACCTCATATTGACTGCTCCTCCACTCACATCTCATGGTAACTATCAAAATGGGCAGCATATGTAGGGGGGGTGGGAGGGGATCACCATGGCATGGCTGTTTCGTGACACATTGTAAGTGTCTTTGGTCTTACTTTAAAAATCTATGGTTTTGAAATACATATTATAATTTTTTGCATATCCTTAAAAAAACCTGTATGCTTTGTTTGATACAGAAATCGAGGCCAGATGGGAATCTGTGGGTTGTGCTTTCATTGATTAGCTATATGAAGGAAAGCATGGTGTGTCCTGAGTCTGTTTCCTTGTGTTCAGACCATGCTGTTTAGCTGGCTTTTCAGAGTGAGGCACAAAAAACTTAAGGTCTCTGCATTGCATCACTTGCATTGTTGGTGTTCTCCTGCCAAACGGAGTTTTAAACTCTGCATTCTTAACCTCATTTGGATGAAGATCCCTGCTGCCAAAGGTCAGGTGTCCCAGAAACTGTGGCATAGATCCAGGGGATGGTTAATATAGTCAAGCAGATTTATGAATCAAGAAATGCAACTCAGAAACTTCAGAAACCTATTTCCTGAAAATTAAACCTAAGGCGTTAAAGGAATTAGGACTTAGATAAGTCACCACCCCAGAGGGATGTGGCCCATCCAGTCAGAACTCCTTTCCCTGAGCTGGATTTCTGTCACATGGAAATAGAAAGGTTTTCTATAGTTAACTGTGGCTATACCCTGCCTTGCTTGGAGTGAAAATCAACACTGAAGTTTCTCACATTGCAAGGGACCATGGAGGCAGCAGTACTTTTAAGATGGTGAATCACTGAGCCTTGAGCGAGGCCCTGCAGGTGGGCTCTGGAAAGGGATGTTTGACCTAAGGTAACTGATGGGTCCAAGGCCTAAAACTCCTTGTTGCCCTCAGAATGCTCCAAAGCTTCTTGATGCCTTCAGAAAATTCCTGTACACTCTGTCTCTGAAGCACGGGCATTGTGAAGGCTTTACTGGAGGAATCACAGGGACCTGGAAGACTTAGCTCAAGCCTCCATAGCTAAGTGACAGTCAAGCCCTCAGTGGATCTGGCCCAGACGATCTACAGGTGGAAATGGAACGTATTGCTCTATAAATTCCTCCTAACCGCACATTCGTTCAAGAAGTTTTTTATGCATATGATATGGTTTGATTTTCGTGGGATAAAATTACTAGATGGTGTCTTTATTTTGAATCAGCAGTCATTTGGAAATAAACAGACAGTAACATGAGGTGATACCTCAGGAAAAAATGCTGCTGCTATGAAAACAAACTACTTTACAGAGAAAGTGTTTACAAAATTAAGACAAAGCCAAACTGATGTTACTTATGTAGTATGACACGCGTCTTCTGCCAAGGTTTGGGCGTGGAGTTTAGATAGGTCTGAAGAGGGAAAAGGGAGTAGGGAAAACTTTGTCACTGGCTGCCTTTAAATCTGACACTGGTAATGATATAGGATAGCTAAACTTTTTTTCTGCAAAAGGAATAGTTGTTCTTGAAAGATATACATTATTAAAAGCTCTTAGCACCAAAAATACGAAATAACTGTCTTATTTGTATAAAATCAGCTTACACATAGATCTGGAGTCTTGCAAAGATGCTCATGCTTGTTTCCAAATAGTGAATACAGCTCCAGTAACTAAAAGCGTAGTTTTTCCCTACGATTAAAATTAATGGCGTGGTGACCTCCCAGTGCCACTGGAGACATTATTACGCCTTTTCCCATTAGGTGCATTTCCCACTGCTTGCCATAGAGCTTTTTCTGCTCGGCTGCGAAAGTAGAGGGAAGTTTCAGAGATGCAGGGCTGGCTCAGAGCCGTGGGACCAGTAGATGGCAGCAAGAACACGCAGAAAAGGCTTTCCTGGCCCAGCCGGGCAGCCTGGAAAGCGGTGCAACTTTAAACGGGTTCAGTATTTGTCTTCCATATTTGGAGAGTGAAAAGTATATGTGACAATTAGAGGGTAATGCAATATTACAGTGCAAATAGGAGAGTGAAATAACTGTGTAACCACTGAATAGCTCCCTGATTTAATTTGTTTGTACGGACCTAACTTCTCTGCAATTGTAAGTTCGCCTCTGAGGGACTTGGAAAGAGGGATGGAGATCTGACTACTGCCAGTCTCCAGGAGCTTCCCCGACCCTCCTTCTCTGTTACACTTTCTTTGCAGGGTAAAGGTGATTAACCCTGCTCTTAGGCTAAAAAGTCGCAGAAATCTGCAAATGAAAGAAATATCTCGTTTTACACTTGGTCATCATAATTTTTTTTTCCTCATGGGGGATTCTGCTCTCTGCTACAGATCCTTCTGAAAAAATAAAAGCAGTTAAAGCATGAACACAAGCCCCGGATATGTACATGCACAAGTATGATTTTTTTTTTTCAAAGGGACCCAGGGTCTGAGCGGACTCACCATGTTCTGTAGTAATTGCAAAGATGGAATGCAACAGCTCCAGAAAACTGCCAAGGAGCAGACATAAAATCTAGGCATCCGGGAGGCAGCTGGGCTTCTTAATTATTGGCAAATATATTTATATATAAATATTTTGCCAAGCGTGATTTGGGTTAAGAGTTCCTGTGAAGTGACCTTTTGCTTTCCTTTGTTTTGTGTCTGTACACATGTCCTAGATAGATACATGGGGAGAGAGACACAGACGCGCAGACAGAGATAAATGAACGGATTTCACACAGCCCTCCGAAATCCCAAACCATGCCTAAATTAAACGATGAGGGATATGAAGCGAGGCATAAGTGCAAGCACAGATTTCAGAACTGTGAAAATATGTCAGCAGAGCATCATTTTTTGGTTCAGGCTGATAATCACTCCCTGCTCTCATTATAAGATCAGAAGGGCCATCTGTCCTCTCTGGATAATTTGGAGCTCAGATACAGTGAGCACCCTTGTTAGAAAATGACCCTCCTACTCTCTGTAATCACAAGCACTTGCAGCCCTGGATCCACACGAAGCTGGGGAGGAACAGATTGGTTCCAGATCAGTATTGATTATGTATAGATTTGTGGTTTATTTGGTGCTATATTTGGGTGAAGAGGTTTTTATTTTGGAAGGGTGGTGGGGCTTGTTTCCTGCCTCAATTTTTCAACCTGTTACCTTCACTTCTTCGGACTTTCCTCTCCCTTCTTGAGATGTAACACTAGGATGTTACATGAGACAGAGGAGTATCTTGATTTAGTAATGAGACAAGTAAGCATCAGTCTGAACAATACAGCTCGGGAAGCTGCTTCCTGATACGCTGTCCCTGTTTGCAGGGAGCTGTTTCCCCTCTGATACACGGCTATTCTCGAGTGAGTGACTCACTCATTCACAACCGTAGCAGAGAGGTGTAAAATTCTTCAACGTTTGCTCTGGACCTGCAGACACGTAAACAAGTCTTAGGGACTTCACTGACATAGGACAAAGTCATTAGCCAAAGGGAAAAATCTTGGCCAGGGAGCATAAGCTGCCTTCCTCTTCTGACCCAGATTCAGTGACAAAGTCCCATGTCCCCCCCATGTTTCCAGTCAAGGAGACAACTTGATCATCGGAAGGGCAGGACTGGAGTGAAAGTACCCCTTTCCGGGGAAGGGCTGTTGCAGGAATTCACCCGGGATGAAATCATCCCATCATTCTTGTGGGGACCAGTGTGTATCGTATCGCTAATAGCAGAACAAAGATGACAAACAAGACGGACAGTTTCGGAACATCGAGACACGGGGAAGTCGCAGGTGGGGAGGAATCCGATTTTAGCGCTAAGAGCTTCGTCGTCTCTAACGCCCCGCTGTAAGAGACTTGGGGTTTCAAGGAGTAGTTTATTATTATTCTGACGGTAGCGGTTTCTCCTCATTTGTAAGACAATGATGTTTAATATTCACCGAGGAGTAGTGAGGTGGCATTTGAACACCCGCACCCCCCAGCCCCCTGCCGGGGGCAGGGTTCCCGTTGCACAGAGCTGTGGCTGGCAGGCTGCGCTGCACCCGCAGGGACCGCTCCAGGCAGGGTCGCCGGGTCGGGCCGGGCCGGGCCGGGCCGGGCCGGGGTGACCGAGACTCGGCTGCAGGAGTGGGATTGTTCCCGCCGGGCCCGAGCCGGGCATCTTTCCGAGCGGCTGCAAAGCCATCCCATCCGCGGAGGCGGACAGGTACTAAACGACATTTGCAAACTCAGCCGGGTTCTGACCACGATGTTTGCCCAGCCGGCGGGGCCGGGCGCTGCCCCACCGGCGCCATCGTGCCCGGCTTTCCCGGGGAGGGGGAGCCGAGTACCCCCGGACTGGGGAGGGCAGAGGCTAGGCACCCTCGGGGCGACATTCAGCAGGCATCCTAAGATCTCTGGTTTTTGCGATTGGTATCCATAAAGCATGTATGCTAAAAATCAGAACAAAGCAGAGCCCAGGTAACTCTCGCTGTTGATGCTGGCTGGCCTTAAGGACGGGCACACTTTGGGGCAATCAAAATAATGTCTCCGTTGACTTCAGATAGGTCTCTTTCTCCAGCAGATAAATAATTTCAAGTGCGCTCTTGCTGGCTGGGGGGAGGGGGAGAGTTGTGTTTGGTTTGGTTTTTGAAAGACTCCGAATCTACCCAGTCTTTAGCCTCCCTCTCCCTCTTTCTGTAATTTTCCTCACTAAAAAAGCTTGTACGTGTTTGTATAAAACTCGAGTACACTGAGGAGAAGGAGAGGGAGAGAAAGTGGATGCAGGACATAAAAACTCTAACAACAAGTAGCCCCGAATATGTGAGTGATACACGTATGTTTATTCTCTCCGAATACTTCTACATCTGCTAGGCAAGGCGTCGGACCCTGTATGTACTCACTTCTGTGTACTCCTGCGGTAGAAAACGCAGTGAAAACGCTTTAAGTGCTTGTATGCATGGGCGTGGGGCTATACAGGCAGATAGGTAGGTAGACTGCACTCACGTAATCTGCCCGTGTCTATCTATCTGGGAGGATTAGTTATCTCTGCATCTATTGAGAATTAACAAGGGCGAGAGATTATGTATCAACGTACAGACAACGGCTATGAATATGAAACCTTACGTACATAGGTAAGACGGATTCAATCAGCCACTCAGCTGCAAAGCTCCTCTTTAAGGCTGCTCTGTCTTATCCTCTCAAAGCCCTCTGACAGCTTCCTCCGAGTACCTTCACTAGGGAATAAGGAGGAGAAGGCTCGGCACTGCACATCCCTGCTTTCCACATCCGAAAATGACAGACATATGTCACCGCCGTGTCTGGACTTTGCTGGAAATGGGCCGCCTCCCCCGACCCCGCCACACACACCTTTTGTTCCAGGCAAAATAAACAATTCGGAGGAGCTGGGACAGGGTGTTATGCCAGAAGGGGAGAGACGGTGGGAGGGCCACGCTCCCCCCCTGCCCCCCGGCCCCGCGGGCACGGGTCTCTGCGGGAGCCCGGCGGGAAGGGAGCGGGGGTGCTCCAGGGCGGGGGAGTCCCTGCGGCGGCGGGAGAGGGACGCGCCCGGCCCGGGGAGCGGCGGCGGAGGGCAGGGCAGGGCAGGGCAGAGCACAGGGGTGGCGGGCCGGGCCTGCCGCACCTCCAGGGGCGGGGAAGGGGCCG
>VZRS01002071.1:0-12110 GCA_013398055.1 Ifrita kowaldi
ATCCCGTGCCCGGGAGGAGCGGGAAGTGCCGAATCCCGTGCCCGGGGGGAGCGGGCAGTGCCGAATCCCGTGCCCGCCGCGGGGGACGCAGGAGGAACGCGGGCACGGGGAGAGGATGTGCCTCCTCCGCACTCGCAGCTGGGGACTGTTGATTTTATTTATTTATTCTATTCTGAGATGTATCAAACGTGGGACTGGAGCCTTCCCGAGCCTGGTGTGCGTGGAAGGAATCCAGGCCCCACACACCACCTGCCGAAATGTAATTACCAGATGCGTTAAATGAATAAATCTCGCGGGCACCATTTTCTGTCAGTGCTGGAAAACCCACGGGGAGCCTCCGACTGCTCCTTGGTGCCGGGGCCACCTCTGAGCCCCCTGTGAACCCCGGGCTCTGGGGCTGGACAGCTCCGCACTGAGCTCCTCCAGGGTCTTACCTCTGCTGCGGCACTGTCAGGTCATTCAGGACCAGCTTTTTGTCCCTTGTCATTCCCAGCACAGGGGTCGGACCCACGGTGGAGCCCCTGCCCGTGGTAGGGATGCTGCAGCTCCAGGGGTGGCACAGTGACCAATTCATGGAATTGCGGAACCATGGAATGGCTTGGGTTAGAAGAGACCTCAAAACTCACCTTGTCCAGCCCTGCCATGGGCAGGGACACCTTCCACCATCCCAGGGTGCTCCAAGCCCCGTCCAGCCTGGCCTTGGACATTTTCCAGCCACAGCTTCTCTGGGCAACCATTCCCTGTGGGATATCAGGCAGATCCCTGGCAAGGGGTGACCAGGAGATGGTGCAGATACAGCTTTGGTGAGTGAGGAACAGTGCTGGGGCCTGGGAGTGGGAGAGAGACCTCAGCTCAGCCTGGGAAACCAGGCACCCTCACCACAGACCCGGCGACAGGAACGGGTCCAGGGCGATGAGGGATCCCTGCAGGATGGGTTCTCAGGAAAAAGGAACCTATAACCTCCAAAGACTCCATAACCTCTCCTCTTCCCAGAGCAGCTGTGGCTGCCCCATCCCTGGAAGTGCCCAAGGCCAGGCTGGAGCAGCCTGGGACAGTGGAAGGTGTCCCTGCCCTGGCAGGGGGTGGAACAAGATGTTCTTTAAAGTCCCTTCCAACCCAAACCAATCTGTGATTCTCCAATTCTGTGGCTGCCCTTTCTCTGAGCATCAGCTGCTCTCCTTTTAGAGCTTTCAGCTGGAAACAAAGCATGAAAAGTTCAACTCATCATGTGCTGGTTGATATTTTTCTAATTCCAGTCAAAAAAAACGAAGTCAGTGATAGAAATGGAGGCATGAGGAGCCTGGGTGTTGAGGACAGCTCGTAAAAATTGTTTTGCACCCATTTTCTGACCATTTCTACTAATCACATACCATGAAATGAACAGTTTGCAAACACCCTATGGGCTGAAATTTGTTTGCATAAACTATTCAGTGAACACTTGCAGATAACAAATTCATTTGCAGAAATCAGGATCAGCTTCTCAGCAACTTGCAAATGGGAAATAAAAAAATAATTTAAAAAAAGAAAAATAAAAACCTTCAATGAATTGTGCACAAGGAGCTTCTTCCTGCAGGACCAAAGCCCAGCCATGCAGATGATTTTGGTGGTGGTGCAGAAGAGCTGCAGAGAGGAAGGGCCAGGAGAGAAAGAGGGGAATGGCTTTTGGTTGTTTGAGTTTAAAAAACAAAATGTCACGGGTCATGTCAGAGGATTCCCAAGGAAACGGGTGGGATTTCAGATCCAGGTTACAGGAGAGATCCTGGGAGTCTGTGTGCAGTACCAGGGGATTGGGATGTAAATCAGACCTGTGAACCCAATCCTCTTCTGGTTTCTAACCAGAGCAGAAATATTGGAAATGTGACTTTTTGGGGTGCTGAGCACTGCTTAACCCAGCCATGGCTCCTGCTCCGTGGGCCCCCATGGTTGGCTGCCTCCCTGGGGAACCTGTGCCAAGAAAAGCCAGAGGAGATCCCTGGTGTGGGTGGGGAGAGCAGGGCCTCAAAGCCCCCTCTGCCCCCGGGGAGAGCTGTGCTGGGCGGAGCTGGAGTCTGTTGCTGCGTTTTCCTCGTGCTTTCCCCAGGTGCCCCTGCTCCTGGAGCTGTTCCGTGCTTTCTGCTGTTTAGAGAAGACAAATGCAGTTGGACTGGCAGGGAGTGCAGCTCTCCCAAAGCAGACAAACCGAGGACAAAGTCAAGTTTCCAATCGTCATTTTTCCCTTAAAAAAAAAAAAAAAGGAAGATGATTTTCCCCTGCAAGAAACCGGATCTGATTTCAGACACTTTTTCATGCTGTAAATGCTGTTTGATTGTTCTTGCTAACCCTCCTCTGCCAAGCAGGACATGCTGATGCCCTACAGCTCTAAAGGGGTGCAGGAAATGACCCAGCTCAGCTATGGGGTCACAGAGAGACCCCTCAGAGGGTGCTGAGGCCCTGGCACAGGGTGCCCAGGGAAGCTGTGGCTGCCCCTGGATCCCTGGCAGTGTCCAAGGCCAGGTTGGACAGGTCTTGGAGCAGCCTGAGACAGTTGGGAGATGTCCTTGGCCATGGCAGGGGTGGAACAGGATGGGCTTTAAGGTCCTTTCCAACCCAAACCATTCTGTAATTCTATGATTCTGTAAATCACAGACTGGCTCAGGTTGGAAGGACCCACTGGAGACCCTCTAGTCCAACCTCCCTGCTCAAGCAGTGTCCCCAGGACATGTCACCCAGGGTCCCATCACGGGACCCACACTGCTGGTGACGTGCCCTGCTCCCCTCTGCCTGTCCCGGTGCCCTCTGCCCTTGGCATGTTCCTCTGCTGGCACTGGAGCAGAGCTGTCTCTGCCTGGCTCAGTGCCTCGCTGGGCAGGGCCTGGGTCTTGGCGTGGCACCCCCAACGCTGGGGTCAGTTCTGGGCTCCTCAGGACAAGAAGGACATGGAGGGGCTGGAGCCTGTCCAGGGAAGGGCCTGGAGCCCCAGGAGCAGCTGAGGGAGCTGGGAAAGGGGCTCAGGCTGGAGCAAAGGAGGCTCAGGGGGGACCTTGTGGCTCTGCACAACTCCCTGACAGGAGGGGGCAGCCGGGGGGGGTCGGGCTCTGCTCGCAGGGAACAGGGACAGGAGGAGAGGGAACGGCCTCAGGCTGGGCCAGGGGAGGGGCAGGGGGGGTATTCGGGAAATTTCTCCACTGGAAGGGTGGTCAAGCCCTGGCACTGCTGCTCAGGGCAGTGGTGGAGGCACCACCCCTGGAAGCATTCAAAAAATGAGCAGCATTGGCACTTTGTGTGATTTAGTGACATGGTGGGATTTGGTTTCAACTTGGACTTGATGGACTTGGAGGTCTTCTCCAGCCTTAAATCCTTCATTCCGTGACTCCGTGACTCAAGTGGTGATGGGCTGAGGGCACAGCTGGCTCCCAGCACCTGCAGCAGAGACCCGCCCGGCCCGCGCTGGGCACCAGGGCAACGAGGGACCACCCGCTGGTGACAGGACAGAAAACTACCAACACCCCCGAGCACTGGGACCTCCTCCCTCCTTCTCTGCCCGCCCCTGTGCCAGCCAACAGGACCCCGCCGCCCGCAGCGAGCCCACCCCCCTCTGGCTCAGACTTTCCAGGAAGGAACTGAGCTCCAGGAATTAAAAGCTTTGCAGTGCGATGTGACAAAAAGGAAGAAAATGCCTTCAAACGCGCCTCCTTCATCTCTCCCAGCACTTCACCTTTCCGTCGGCTTCAGTTATTTCACAGCCTCTGGAAAAGAAGAAGGGAAAAAAAAATAGAAAAAACCCGGTTAGGAACTTGCTGAATAAATCATATCCGTTCCCTCCCCCACCTCCCTCCTTTCTTTTGTGCAAATCAAAGGCTGGGAGCTGCCAGGAGCTGACAACGGTGCCCCCAGCCCCCACCTCGCCGTTCCTCACGGCCCCCGTGCTCGGCAACTTTGGGGGAATACGCGGCGGTTTCAGAGGCAAATCAAGCTCTGACAGCGCAGCCGGAGGGACGCGGGGGGAAGCGGCAGCGTCGCGGCTGTCGCTCCTGCAGGCGCTCGCTGCCTGCTCCCCGTGGGTCTTGTAGTTTGGAAACAAGGTACCGAACATGTGGGGAAGGCTGATAATCTCCAAAGTGTCTGTGATTAAGTGAAACCAGCAAATTGAGATGCTTAGACAATTAGTAATCTTGGCGTGGAGGAAAAAAAAAAAAGAAAAAGAAGGAGGCGGAAGAATCAAAGAAGAACGGAGGGTTTGGGGTTTATTTTTATTTTGTTTTATTTATCTTATTTTAGCCCTCCCTCCCCCTCCCGTCCATCCAATTTCCCGAGCTTGTTCCAGTTGGATTTGAAGCGAGGGCGAAGCAGAGCCCTCCCTGCCCCAACCCGCCTGTGCGGGAGCGGGGTCGGGCACGGCCGCCTCGCTGCCGCTCTGCTGGCACGGAGGGGGCTCTGGCAGGGCGTGCCAGGCCGCCAGCCCCGCTCCCGTCAGCCCCCGTGGCCCCGTGCCCATCGCTGGCAGCGCCGGGAGCGGAGCTCTGCCCACACCGAGGGATGGCAAAGCCGCTGCCCAGCAGAGCCAGCGCTGCCGTCCCCGGGCTGCTGTCCCGCAGCCGCCGCCCAGCACGGCTGCAGCTGGGGCCTGTGGCACTCAGGAGGGGGATCCCTGCGTCCGGCGGGGCAGCTGCCAGGCACTGTCCCCGCACTGCTGCGAGCCCGGTGTCCCGACGCGCTCCGTGCCACCCTGCTGCCAGGGCAGGGCACAGCTGGCACTGCCCCTGGGTGGCACACGGTGGGCTCAGGGCAGCAGCGAAAGCTGGCCAGGAGCAGGGCAGCGGGACTCGCTGGAGTCACACGGAACCATGGAATGGGTTCGGTTGGGTTGGGAGGGACCTTAAAGCCCATCCCATCCCACCCTTCCATGGCAGGGACACCTCCCACTGTCCCAGGCTGCTCCCAGCCCCAATGTCCAGCCTGGCCTTGGACACTGCCAGGGATCCAGGGGCAGCCACAGCTGCTCTGGGAATTCCATCCCAGCCCCTCCCCACCCTCCCAGGGAACAATTCCTTCCCAATATCCCATCCATTCCTGCCTTCCTTCAGCTTAAGGCCATTCCCCCTTTCCCTATCACTTGATGCCCTTGTGAAAAGGGCTCCAGCCATCTTGTAAGCCCCCTTAGATACTGGAATGGGGCTTCCAAAGTCACCGGAACTTTGGGTAATTCTGATCTCATCCCTGTGCCCTTGCATCCCTGGAAAGCCAAACCCGGTGCCGGTGCCATCAGCTGCGTCCCCCAGCTGCCTTTGGTGTCCCAGGAGTGACTCCACACCTGCACAGACCATCTCCCTGGGGTGAGCTGCCCATCCTGGGCCAGCCGGTACCTTTGAGGGGCTCAGGAGAAGCATCGTTCCAGATCTGGAGGATGCAGCCACTGAGTGTGCAACCAGCTTAGCCTGCAACCCAAGCACGTCAGGGCTGCGAGCCCTCGGGGAACCCCCCGGTTCCTCAGGGAGCCCCCAGCTCCCCTCAGCGGAGACAAGGACCCTGGGGCACTGCAAACCTCCAGGGCATTACCGTGGGCAAGGGCTCGGCCCTAGGGCATGCCCTGCAGTGCCCGCTGTGCCTGGATGCNACCCTGGGGCACTGCAAACCTCCAGGGCATTACGCTGTGCCCGCTCTGCCTGCAAGCGCCTGCCCTGCAGTGCCCGCTGTGCCTGGATGCTCCTGCCCTGCAGTGCCCAGTGTGCCTGCACTCCCCTGCCCTGCAGTGCCCGCTGTGCCTGGACTCCCCTGTCCTGCAGCTCGTTCCTCCCAGCCCCTGCACTCCAGCAGAGCTGCGTTAGGAGCCGGGCTCTGGGCTCAGGCACCTGCAGTTCACTTTCAGGTTTCACGCTGTGTTTGTTCTCCCAGCTTGGGAGGAGCTGTGCATTTGCAGGACTCTCCGAAAGCTGGAGCTGGCCTGGCCTCCCAGGCACCCACGGGGCCTGCCAACCCTGCCAAGAACTCCAGTGGGAGGACAATATCCCATCACTGCAAGGAGGGGGAGATGCTCTGCTGGGAGCTGTTTCTCCCAAAACCAGGTGTCTAATGGGGACCTCTGGGTTCAACCCCACCTCCTCATGCCAGAGCCATCCAGAGGTCTCAAGGATGCAGGAAGATGTCTGACCATACCCACAGCCACGTTCCTGCTTGCTCAGGGAAGCTGCAAGGTGTCCTGGAGAGCTGGATACCCTCTCCATCCTCCCACTCCCCTCTTAGCTGACATTGGTTTTGCCCCTTCGTGATGCTCGACTTTTCGAAGGCAGCTCAAGCAGCCCTCTGTACATCACTTTTTGACCAAGTTTCATTGCTTTTTCCTTCATCTCCTGTCTCTTTATTTGTTTAGAGTTTTATCTCTGGGATTCCAATTCCTCCTCAGGAGGTTGTTGCATAAGTAGCCTCCATACTGATTGCAAGGATTTTAATTTGGTAGCTTTCATCTTAAGCTGTTTCTGAGGCACTTCCTCATTTGTTTAAAATCACCCTGCCTAAAGCCTGCGAACTGTTTTTCTGGCTTGATACTCCCCAAAGGGCTCTGGGACTTAATTAGAGTCCCTGCTCCTTTGTGGTTCGGTGGCAGTTGTCTGGATTAAGTCAAGAGTTGCCACTTCACTCGTGTGCCCCAGATCTGCATTGGCAAAGCTCTGACATTGGACATCTCCACTGCAGGCTGGATCTCTAAACTCACAGGTAGCCACACTCAGATCTGCTCCACAGCCTCCCTGAGACCTCCTGCTCCCTGGCTGTGAGAGCCAGGGGGACACAGGACACCATGGAGGACACAGAACCCCACAGAACCCCAGGGGACAGGACAAGACTCTTCCAGCCAAGGTGAGGATGGGCACCAGCCCAGCATCCAACAGCCCCTTTTTAGGGGCTTTTTAGCACCTCTCTGTGCTCTAGGTCGAAGGGAGAGCAAACCAAGGAGCCTGAGCAGAGCAGGGCAGGCTGGAAAGGGGAATTCACACTCACTTTTCCATCCCCTCGGCTGGCTGCTGCAGCCCTGGCGGCAGCACTGGCTGGGATGAGAGCAGAAGGGCGAAGTCAGAGATGCAGCCTGCCAGACTGAGCCCACCCTACACGGCACCGGGAGCTGCTGGAGCCCCCCGGAGCAGCAGGATGTCCGTGGGGCTGAGCTCAGGACGCACTCTCACAAGCTGTGTCAGCTCCAGGGTTCAAGGACACCCTGTGCAAGGACTCCAGTGAGACAGGTGCCTGTCCCTGCTGGAACCTGAGCTCTGGCAGCCCCTCTGCCCACCCCCACTTCTGGTCCAGGTCCCCACCCATCCCTTTCTCCTCTCTGATGGTGCCTCCAGGGTCAGGCTCTCTCCAGGCTGGAAGGGAGTCAGCCTCGGGCCAGCTGTGAAATCCTTCACAGCGGGGGTGTCTGCCTGAGCCCCACCTCTGCTTTACGGGATGTGATTGATGCTGATTTAATTGGTGTCGGTTTAATTGGCTCATCCAGCTCCCATATGTGTTGGGAGGGGGCCAGGGAGAGCATTAAAGGCTCATTACACATTACGAGCATCTTTCCCCATCTCCTCTCTGCTCCTTCTCCTCCCTCACATTTCAGAGCACCAGGGCACTCCGGGATGAGGTGGGAACCTCTTCTGGGAATGCTGACTATGGGAATCCCGTTGGAAGAAGACAAAATGGGCTGAGCCTGAAGCCACCTGGGCTAGTGGAAGGTGTCCCTGCCCCTGTCAGGAGGTGGGACTGGATGATTTTTAGAGGTCTCTTCCAACCCGAACCAGGAGCGGGGGGATCTACACCATGCAGGGGTGGTGACAGGGGCTAGGACTTCGTGTGGGGAGGGATGTCACACACCTGGGCAGCAGGACGGGAGAGCCCAGGAGGGATGCCAGGATCCCGTGTGCTCTCCATCCTTCAGATATTCGAGTTCCAGGCTCAGCTGTCACCCTCAGCCCGTGTGGGCATCACCCTGGTGCCAGCTGCTCCTCTTGTCCCTACCCTGGGGCAGGGCTGGCACACATCCCCTTCCTCCTGGATTCCCCTAAGGATGGGGGACAGACTAAACCACCCCTTCCTTTCCCCTGCCGGAGCTTCTCTGATGTCCTGGGGTCTGTTTGTGCACAGACACCCCGGTCCCTCTGCAGTGTGCAGCATCTCTGAATCCCGAGCGCCTCCTCCCACCCAGTCACGTTCCCCAGACTCCCCGCTGGGAGCCCTGCTGTGCCTGACAGCCTCAGCAAGCACCGGGCTGTCCCCACCACCCCCTTGCTGCCAGGTGTGCCCGTGTGCCCCGTGCTGTCAGCATCCCAGCGCGGAGCCAGCTCCCAGCTGGGTAAAGCAGCAGCAGGAGCGCCGCGGTGCTGCCCTGGCGCCCTGCAGCAGCGCAGATGTCCCCAGACCTAAATCGGGGAATCAGCCGGAGCTGTTCATTCCGTGCCCTGCGGGTGCTGCGGAGATCGTGCCAGTGATGCGCGTTAGAGCGGGAGCCCTGCCAGGGCAGGCACCGCTCGCTCCCCGGGGAGCGGCTCTCCCGCAGCCCCGGGGCATCCCCACCGCTGCCTCCCGGGCTCCCAGGGACGCCCAGCTCCCTGAGGGTGCTGCAGGCAGGGGCCAGAAGCTTTGGGCTCTTCCTCGACTCCAGGCTTTCATTCCAGGAGGAAGAAAGAAGGAGTGGTTTGGTTTATCTGCCATCCTTAGGGGCATCCAGGAGGAAGGGGACGTGTGCCAGCCCTGCCCCAGGGAAGGGGCAGGTTTCATCCAGGAGGAGCAGCTGGCACCAGGGTGATGCCCACACGGGCTGAGGGTGACAGCTGAGCCTGGAACTCGAATATCTGAAGGATGGAGAGCACACGGGATCCTGGCATCCCTCCTGGGCTCTCCCGTCCTGCTGCCCAGGTGTGTGACATCCCTGCCCGCAGGAAGTCCCTGTCACACTCACTGCCCCCGGGGAGGGCAGCTGAGGGACGGGACACAGTGGGGGACAGAAAGGTCCCTGCTCTGCCCGCCCCAGGAGGGGGTGATTTGCGGGATTTTTCCCCTCTAACCAGACCCTGCTTTCCTGCCCTGCCCATGGAGATCCACTCTGGAAGGAAAGCCCAGCGAGGGGAGCCCCGGAGCCTGTGAGCGCTGAGCTCGGTGTGGGCTCGGAGAGGAGCTGGCTGGGGAGCACGGCCACGCTGCCAGCTTGGCACAGCTCAGGCAGCAGCCCAGTCCCAAGCCACCCAAGCTGTTGGGAGTGGGTATAAAACAGACCCTGCTGGCCAGTCCCCAAGGGGAAGAGCTGACTTGGGCAGGAAACATCATCGCTGACATTTAAGAGTGGGGGAAGAGCGCCCAGTTGGCAGGCGGGGAGAGCAGAACCGGGAATCCAGCACCATCCTCCCCCTCGGGGCCCCTTTCCCAGGCCTCTCCTGGCTCCATCTCCCAGGGCTGTGTCCCTTCAGTGCCCACAGAACAGCCCAGGCTGCCCTGCTCCTCACCGTGGCTGGCAGGGAACCACCGGGTGCCAGCCCCCCGGGTCAGAGCCACCCCTGTGCCCAGCGTGTGCCAGCCGCAGGCTGCACGGTGCTTGCTGTCCCGCAGCAGCCTGGGACACGCGGCACAAAGCCGGCCTGGGACGGGGGCTGGGACGTGGTCCTGGGGGAACACCGGGGACAAGGACGCCGTGCACCAGCCTGGCTGTGCCTGTGGGGCTGTGACTGAGGCCAGCCAGCCCCAGCTGCCCCATCTGTGCCACCGTCCCTGCAGCGAGCACGTGGAACAGCCCATCCCGGCGGGCTGGGAGCCAGGGCAGCTCCAAACGCGGCGCTGGTGGGCGGCTGAACCTGAGTCAGTGGGAGCTGCAGCCCCGCGCCGCAGATGGCCCCGCTCCCGGCGGGGTGAATCACCCTCCCACCGCCGGAGGCAGCGCTGGCTGAGCAACGGCGCCTCTGCCGGCCCCCGGCAGGGCAGGGGTGTCTGCAGGGCCAGCTGGAGTGTCCGACCCGGCACTGAAACCCCCCAGGCGCTGCCCCAAAGCTCAGCCCCCAAACCCAGGATCTCCTGCGGTGCCACCCACCCCTGAGGGCCTGGCTGAGGGGGGAGAACTTGGAGCTTCCCTCCTGGAGGATGGGCAGAGGGGCTGGAGCAGGGATGCTGAGCTGGGGAAGCCCCTGGAAGAGGGGCTGGTGGGCAGGTGGGGGGAGCCCACCAGGGATGGGAATGGCAGCGACTGCAGGGAGCTGGGGCTGTCAGAGCAAACCCCACCAGCGCAGAGCCCAGTTTGCTCTGGGCAGCCCAAACCCCTTCCTGGGAACATTAACCTGCTCTGGAGCTCAGCAAAGAGCAGGAGGGACGTCAGGGCTCTGCTGACCCCAAAGGACCAGGCAGCACGAGACCCCCTCATCCCCCCACCATCCCAGAGATGGTACAGAGTGATCAGGTGAAACTTGATATTTCTCCTCCTCGAGTGTTGGAAGCCCCAGGAGCTGTGGCTGACAGCCACGATGCTCCATTCTCCCACATTTTGTAAAATAACAGTGAATGAGGAAATCCAGGGAGCGTCAAGAGCCAAACCCCATGAGGACCCTGGGGGTGACACGTGGAGATCTCGGGGCCAGCCGTGCTCCTGCTGCAGCTCCCCAGGGGCGTTCCCCGAGCCCCCAAACCTGGGAAGTGCAGCCCAGCCCCACGAGTGCCTCGCGGTTCCCACTGTGCCAGGATGGAGCAGGTACCTGTGAGCACAGATGGTGAACTCCAGCAGCACCGGGAACACGGAGATCGTAATTATCTGAACGTAATGAAGGGTTTCATTAAATACACTTGGAAAACAACTCAGCAGCCGCACAAAGTTAAACTGCTGGTCTCAACTCTCCAAACTATTTAAAATTTATTAGCTTCCCCTGCGGGTCTCAAGCTTTTAAGTACCAGAGAATTCTTGAAAATAAGATATTTTTTTTCTTTCTTTCCCCCATCTCTTTCCAGTGTTTTTTGGCCTCTCAGAAGTGTCCGGGGGGGGGAGGGGGAACCATCATCCCCCACGTCGCTGCTCTCTCGGCCTTGCAGGCACAGCCTGTCTCCCCCCTGTCACGGCTCCCCCTCCCCGGGCTGCTCCGCGCTGGGGCTGCCGAGCCCAGCCGCTTCCGAAGGGATGATCAAATCAGAGACACCTGCACGCTGATCCTTGCTAAATCCCGGGCTCCAGACTGCAGGTGGTTCTTGTTGCAGAGGGATTAGCGGGAGGCTGAATAAACCTGGGTTTGATCTAGCGCTAACTGGCGAGGGGTGCTGCCCTTGGCTAAGATGAGATTTCCCGAGCTGTATCTCTTCATAACGTGCGAGGGAGGCAGCGCTGGGGAGATGTTCTTCCTGCCCGGAAAGAGAGATTCCTGGCTGTGGATAACGGCTCTGGCTCCGTGCTTGGGGAGCTGCTGGAGTGCAGGGCTGGGGCTGTGCTCAGCCCCGCTGAGGAGGGAGTGGCTGCACGCAGAGAGCCTGGGGATGGGCAGGGGCTCTCTCCTCTCACCCCAGGTCTGTGGGGAGGGCGTCAGTGTCTGGAGAGGCTGGGAATTCTCTCATGGACTGCGCTGGGCTGGGGGGAGAGACCCTGGCTGCTGTTGCAGCACTGGAGGGGAGAGCGGGGCTGAGGCTGGTGGAGCCTCCTTGTCCTTCTGAGAAGGATCCAGCTGGTGAGATGGGGGAACTTTGTGGCCTCACCCCTGCTTTGGTGAAGTATCTCCCTGAGGAAAAGCTGGATGGGATTCTTTCCTCATGGGAGACCACGGTGCTGGGTGCCAGACTGCTTCAGGAAACTATTCTGATTTACAGCCCTTGCCTTCAGGCTGGAAAGGAGCTTCAGACACATGGATGATGCAGAGGGATGAGGTGAAACTTGGTAATTCTCCTCCTTGTGTGTTGGAAGCCCCAGGAGCTGTCACTGACAGCCACAATGCTCTGTTCTCCCACGTTTTGTAAAATAACAGTGAATGGGGAAATCCAGGTTCTGGCCAAGCCTCTAAAGAGCTGTGATAGCATCGTCCTGGTGCTGTGCTCAGCCGTGGAGTGGGATCAGCAAACACTGCTGGGAGAGGGAAGGGAGCTTCCCAGAGCTATTGCATTGGGTGGGAGTCCAGAGGCGGCCACAGAGTCAGTGACAGGGC
>VZRS01002074.1:9637-20051 GCA_013398055.1 Ifrita kowaldi
GCCCCGCTGGCCGCTGGGCCCCCCGGGGAGGGCAGCGGTCCGGCCGCCCTGACCCCCGGCGAGGCCTCCAGCGTCATCGCCGCCGCCGCCGCCTCCGTGGGCAGCGACCTGAACTGGGTGGCCGAGACAGCCGCGATCGTGACAGAGGCCTCGTTTCTCTCTGACCTGAGCACGACGCTCCTGGAGCCCACCATGGTGCACGAAGCCGTGGCCAACGGGACCCCTCAGGAGGCGGCCACGGCCTCCGGGTTGGTTGCCCGCATCAGGGTCAGCAGCGACCACCCGGAGACGGCCGTGGGCTCCATCACCATCGAGGTCACCTCAACGTCCGTGGTGGCCGCAGCAGATGCTCCCTCTGCTGCTGGGGCTGCACCCCTTGCCCCGCTGCAGGAGGGGGCGGGCCCCAGCCCCTCCCTTCCCAAGCAGACTGAGGCTCTCGAGGGCTCAGACAGCCGAGCAAAACCCAGTGGCAAGAACTGCATGGGCAGCAGCAGCGTGGCAGATCCCCTGCCAGCCTCAGGGGGGGACAGTGACCAGGACAGAGGTTTTGAGGATCGGGGAGAGAGCAGCCCCTGCCCAGCACCAGCAGAGAGAACGCCCAGCTCGGAGCCAAGCTCCAGGAACCTCTCCTGAGCCCTGTTGCTGTTGCCCTGGACTGCCGGGAAGGCATTTGGATTTTGTTTGTTACTATTTCTCACTTCACCATCATCCTTAACCCATGGATCCCTCTGAGCAGAGCCGGAGCAGCTGGGACAGAGCAGGGCTGTGGTGACCTCCCTCCCTTGGGAAAGGCACGGGGGGCTGTGGGAAGGATGGGGGGTTTGGTGCCCTGGCCCACACAAGTCCAGGGCTCCTCCGAGGCCACAGGTGAGCCAGCTTCCTGTTCCCACCCTGCCCCGCTCGCGCCCGGGCTTTTCCTTGTCCCCAGTCCCCAGCTTTGCCCCTGCAGCTGCGTTTGCAGTCCGAGTGCTGATCCCAGGTGAGAGCTGACCTGGGACAGGCCGNGAGGCCATAATGTCCGAGTTCTTCAATGACACCACGACCGCGTTCTACATCATCCTCATCGTGTGGCTGGCGGACCAGTACGACGCGATCTGCTGCCACACCAACACCAGCAAGAGGCACTGGCTCAGGTAAGGGCTGGCTGTGGCCACATTTCCTCTGCCTGTCCTCTGACATATTCCAGCTGCTCTGAGTCCCTCCCAGCACCCCCAGGCACAATGGCCTCCACTCCTAAGGGAGTGGCTCCTTGGGAGCTCCCCCACACGTCACAGGGTCCAAAGTGCAGTTTCTCTGCTTTGGGTTTGGGCCTGGATCTTGGAATCACCTTGATCTTCCCCAGCCCCTTGTTTTGCACTGCTTATAGACAGACAACTCTAATTACCTGTTAATGAGTCTGTGTCACTCTGGGTGAGGTGCCCCAGCTCAGGCTGGTGTTGGGAGGAGAAGGGAGCTCACATTTTTCCTTCTTGTCCAGATTCTTCTACTTGTACCACTTTGCCTTCTACGCCTACCACTACCGCTTCAACGGGCAGTACAGCAGCCTGGCACTTGTCACCTCCTGGCTCTTCATCCAGGTGAGTCCCTGCAGGGCTGCTGCACCTTGGGGGCATTTGTCAAACTTCCTCTCAAGCTGGGTTGGAGGAGGGATCCTTATTTCTGCAAGAGATGGAATTAAGCAGCAGAATGAGGCTGTGGAAGAGAGGATTATTGAATTGCTGCCTCCAGTCCAGCTGTGGGACTGACAATAACTTGATGCCACATGGGTGTTGGGAAGGATTTCTGTCCTGTCCTTCTGGAATAAACCCTGGGGAGGGTCTGCCTTGCAGAGCAGCTCTTCAGGTCTGTGCAGTGAGGATGCTGGCCGAACCAGCTCCAAGCTGATGTCTCCAATATCCTGGATCAAGCATACTTGTTGGGTGTTTCTGGTTGTTGATCTGCTACAGGGTGGGGACAGGGAATAGAGGATGGGCCAGAAGAATGCTGTCATCCTTCTTTTCCCAGCCTTTGAAAGGGAAGAGGGGTTGTACTCTGTTGCCTGTCTTCAGAGAGAAACTATAAAGCAGGTGGCAGTAGTCATAGTGGAAGGGATAAATCTTTCCAAACTTGCTGCTAATCTTCTGGCTGTCAGAGCAGCTGGATTCTCCAGGAGAAGTTTGGTTTTCTTGGGATGTGGTGGCCTGTGACCCAGACCCAGGGTGATGCCTTTCCCTTTCCTCCACCAGCACTCGATGATTTACTTCTTCCACCACTATGAGCTGCCAGCCATCCTGCAGCAGATCCGGATCCAGGAGATGCTGCTGCAGAACCAGCAGGTCGGGCAGGGCACCCAGACCACGCTGCAGGACAACCTCAACAACAACACCACAGCCGCCCCAGTCGAGGCCGGGGGCCGCCGAGCCCCGCTGGCCGCTGGGCCCCCNAGCCGAGCAAAACCCAGTGGCAAGAACTGCATGGGCAGCAGCAGCGTGGCAGATCCCCTGCCAGCCTCAGGGGGGGACAGTGACCAGGACAGAGGTTTTGAGGATCGGGGAGAGAGCAGCCCCTGCCCAGCACCAGCAGAGAGAACGCCCAGCTCGGAGCCAAGCTCCAGGAACCTCTCCTGAGCCCTGTTGCTGTTGCCCTGGACTGCCGGGAAGGCATTTGGATTTTGTTTGTTACTATTTCTCACTTCACCATCATCCTTAACCCATGGATCCCTCTGAGCAGAGCCGGAGCAGCTGGGACAGAGCAGGGCTGTGGTGACCTCCCTCCCTTGGGAAAGGCACGGGGGGCTGTGGGAAGGATGGGGGGTTTGGTGCCCTGGCCCACACAAGTCCAGGGCTCCTCCGAGGCCACAGGTGAGCCAGCTTCCTGTTCCCACCCTGCCCCGCTCGCGCCCGGGCTTTTCCTTGTCCCCAGTCCCCAGCTTTGCCCCTGCAGCTGCGTTTGCAGTCCGAGTGCTGATCCCAGGTGAGAGCTGACCTGGGACAGGCCGCGCGTGTGGCAGCTTTGTGGTTAGAGTAGGAGTGGATAGAACAGGCAGAGAGTGTCCAGCCCCCGTGGGAGAGCCACAGAAGCGATTTCCGGTCGCCTTTCCTGCTCCTGAGGGGAGGAGGAGCTTTGACCTTCCCCAGGCACAAGGTCTGCCCAGGCCAGGGCACAACCAAAGCAGAAGCTGCAGTTCAGCCCCCTTTGTTCTGTCCTTGAACTTCCCGTGGTGGGTGGGTTGGGAGGTGGAAGGTGCTGTGTCCAGGTGGGAGCTGCCATCCCAGGAGCCATGAGTGGTGCTAGGAGGGTGCAGCTGTGCTGCAGTGGGTGTCTGGAGAGGTGTAGGACGAGGGCAGCAGCTCTGTCCTGCACAGCTCTGCTCTGGGTGAGGCAGCTGCTTTCCAGTGCCTTGTCCCTCCCGTGGGACACGTCTGTGTTTAGGATCAGCCCCATCCCAGAGGAGAGCGTGGCTCCTCATGCTTGGACTGTTGAATGAGCTGGTTTAGCAAAGAACCAAAACACTAAAGCCAAGACATTTCAGCTGTTTTTCCCCCGTTGCCCTGGCAGTGGAGGTGAGGCTGGCAGAGCCTGACCTCTCTGCCAAGAGGCTGAGCTGGGGGGCTGCCTGTGGACCCCTGCAGAGGGATGTGCTGGAAGGAGGGTTTGTGCAGGGAGGTGGAGCAGAGTGAAGCAGGATGAAGCTCTGGGAGAGCCATGGTGGGACAGGGCAGGGACAGGAGGTGACACATGGGCACTTAGCTCTTGGGGACAGCTGGGTCCCTGCACAGGTGTCCCCAAGTTCAGTGTTGTCCCCCTATGGCCAAGCAGTGTCTGGAGTCCGTCTTCCTTGGAGGGCTCTGTGTGTTTCAGTGTTTCCTTGTCAAGACAGGGGGCTCAGAGCCCCCTCTTCACCCCTCTGCCTTTCCCACCCGGGTGCCCCCTTTTTGTTTTTCCCTTTTGCCTGGGGCAGCCGTGGTGCTGCTCCAGGGCAGGGGGGACCCTGCTGTGACCAGCAGGTCAAATCTTGCTGCTGCCAGCACTCCTGAGAGGGGGTCTTGTGGCCAACTGGCTCCCAGCCTCTGGAGCGCCGGGAATGACCGTAGGCTTTTCAGAGGAGTGCGTGGGAGGGGAAGGGGGGACACCAAACCAAATGATTTGATGAATGAAGAGTAGAGTTCATTCTATTTAATTAATGTACAAAATGTGTTTGTATATAATAATAAATATTATCTCTTAACAGCTCCTGCGGCGCTGCCCCATGTCCTGCCCACGGCTGTGCTGGGCTGACGTGTGGGAGTCCTGGGGGCTGCAGTGAGGTGAATGCTCAGTCCTGGGGGTGCCTCCTCCTGCCGCCCTGGGGTGTCACCATCTGTCCCCTTGCAGCGTGCAGGGGCGGTGGCAGGGCAGAGCGCCGAGCACCAGCCCTGTCCCGGCCATGCTCAGTGATGCTGGGCAGCTTCCGTGCCAGGGGAGGGGCTGCAGGGCTCCGAGTCCTTCCACAGCCGCCTGTGGTGGGGTGGGGAGCTATTCCTGGTCCTCAGCGGGGAGCAGAGCCCTGAGCCGCAGCCTGTCCCGCTCCCTGTGCAGCGTCTCCATCCGCACCCTCCGCACGAGGAAGGCTCCGGTTCTGCTTTGCGGTGACTCGGGGATCAGCCCGGCTTTGCCGCCCCGGAGCTGCCTCTCCAGAGGGAGGTTCCGGTCTCGGCCTGTCCTTCTGTCCCATCCGTGTGGGAGCTTCTTCTGCCTCCTCCTAATCGCTGCCGTCCTGCGGCGAGGCTGAGCTGGGCCTGCGGAGGAGGGAGGGGAAGGGGAAGGGTTATGCTTAGCCCAGGCTTGGCCGAGTTTGGGATGCAGCTGAAAGAGGAAAAGCAGACTTTGTCTTCCTTTGTCATCTTTATTTACGTGGTGTAAAACCAGAGCCGGGGCACGGGGCTCAGCTTTGTCCGGGCACTGCGGGGACCTCTCACCCCACTTCAACCCCCCAAAAAGAACCTCCCGGCCCTTCAGACCCCCACTGCCGGCAGGAGGGACGGGAGGAAGAGACAAAGGCCGCAGAGTTGGGGCAGCCCCAGGACATCCCCCCTCCCTTTTTCCTTCCACTCCCTCTGAGCCGGAGGAGCGGGTGGCCTGCCGTGCCCCGCCCCGGCAGAGCAGCCTGTCCTGGGGTGCTTCGGGGGGTCCCTGCCCCACACCTCACCTCTCCTCTCGGGCTTCCTCGGTGGCCAGCGGAGCGGGCAGTGCCCGGCCGCCCTTGGTGGTGCCCAGCACGGACACCAGCTCGCTCTTCCTCAGCAGCGCCGCGCGCAGCTGGTCCCGCATCTCCTGGATCTTCTCCTCCAGCTCCCGGAGCTCGTTCTCACCGGCCGCCCTGTCCAGGGGCTGCAGCGGCCGCCCGTTCCCGGGGTGCCACGGGGACCCCTCAGCCTCGGGGGGAACTTTGTCCAGCTGGAAGCGCACCCGCCGTGCCTCCTTCCGCAGGGCGCTCCAGGGCTGTGCCGCCGCCGGGGCCGACCTCGGCTGGGGCTCGCACCTGTGTGGGGAGGGTGGAAGGGCTGAACTGGGATCTGGCTGCTGTGGGGTCCCTCTGCAGCCCCCCAGAACTCTGAGTGTCCACAGGGAGGAGGAGGAGGAGGAGAGCGGGGCAGGCTCCCAATCGCAGCTGTACCTCTGCTCCAGCTTCAGCTGCTGGCTCTTCCGCTCCTCCGTGCCCATATTCAGAGCCCGATGGATTTTCTGTGGGGAACAAGGGAAGAGTGAGCAGGGGGGTGATGCTCTGGGGTTAATAGGCCAGGGATTAATTGGAGGGTGATGATCGGAGGGTGACGGTTCAGGGGTTAAACGGGGGTTGATGATCCGGGGCTGGAGGAGGGCAGAGGTGGTGCAATTTAAGAGGGAGCAGCGACATGGGGTCAGGGGTCTTCGGGGTGCTGTGTGAGCCGCTTCCCCCTGGCCCCACCTGGCTCGTGTGCAGCCAGTAGTTGAATTTCTTCTTGCGCCGGATGCGGGGCAGGACGAGGCGGTAGAAGACGTGCTCGCCCAGCGAGGTGAGCAGGGAGCCGCTCAGCCCGATGCACAGCAGCACGAACAGCCCCGAGAAGTGGTAGATGCCCATCTGCAGGGTCTGCGGGCGGCAGGGGGTGTGGGCCGGGCTGCGGGGGGTGTCGGACCCCACAGCCCCCCCCGGCCGAGGAGCCGCCGCACCTCAGTGACAGCGAAGACGCGTTTGCCGCAGGGCACCATCTTGTACCACTTGTCGTGCAGGAGGTCGATGAAGCCCGAGGACTTGTAGCGGCTGATGAACTCGGACACGTTGGAGGTCAGCGGCGAGTTCTGGGGGAGGCCGATGCCGTAGCCTGGCCCCGGTGAGGGGGGGAGAGAGGGGCAGTGCTGGCACGGGGCGGGGGGGGGGGGGCAGCTCCCAGCGCCCACCACGGAGGGGGCACCTCCCCACCCTGGTTGTGGCAGGGCACGACCCCAGCCCGAGCACACACACACACACACACACAGTGGAACCCCCTTCCCACCAGAGCCCCCCCAAACCTTCGATGGCGAAGGGTTTGCCCACAGTGAGCAGTTTGCAGTCGGAGTCGATGGAGACCTCGTAGTCCAGCAGTGATTTGTCCATGATGAAGGCGTTGAGCTTGGCGGGCTCCGTCCTGCAGCAGCACGGGGGGACACTCAGGGCGGGGCTGCTCCCCCCTTGCCCAGCGTCCCCCCGGCCTCACACCCCTCCCAGAGATGGGGGTTCATGTGTGCGTTGAGTGGGGGGGTGCACAGGCGCCAGGGCTGGGGCAAAAGCTGCCCTGGGAAGGGTAAAAGGTGGCAGGGACCCCCGCCATGCTCTCCCTGCCCCTCACTTGAGCATGGTGACGCCGTCGGGAGTGGTGGGGGCGTTGAAGCGCCGCATGTACTCGTGCATCTCAGGGAAGCTCTTCTTGATGTACTCCTCAGCACTGCTCTCCCACACCGTGCCGAAGCGGAAGCCCTGTGAGGGGTGATGGAGCTGGAAGGAGGCACCAGAGCATCAGCACCCCTGGCCCCAGGAATGTGTCCCCACTCCCTGGGAATGTGTCCCCAGCCCTGAGCCCCAGGCAGGGTGTCTGGGCAGCCCCAGAGGTGCAGCAGCTCTTGGGGGTGTTTGGGAAAGAGTTTCCCCAAGAGCAGCCTCAGTGTGAAACCAGCCCATTTTCCCCTGCCCTGGAGCTGAGGCTGGGATTAACCACCAGTGGGATACACACATAAAGCTTTCTGCGGGTCTCAAATACCCCCCCACTCTTAGGAAGGGCCAAGATGCAGGACTGGGGCTGGAGAGAAAGAGGAAGGTGCAGAAGGAAGGACAGGAACCCCCTCACCCCCTTCCCTGGACTGCAGCCCTGTCTCAGCCCATCTGAAGCAGCCGGACACTCGCCCACCTTTGGGTCATGGATGCCGGAGAGCTCCTCGAAGGTCTTGTCCCCCACCATGACGGCCGCCAGGTTGGCCGTGTAGCTGGAGAGCACCAGGAGGCAGAAGATGGCCCAGAGGTTCATGAGGAAGCGGCCGGTGCAGCACTTGGGCGTCTTGCTGGAGACGGTGCGCCCAAAGAGGATGGCGTAGCAGAGGTTGAGGGCTGAGGAGTAGGAGAAGATCTTCATGCGGTTGCGGCCGTGGGGGGTCATTCCATAGGGGCTCTTCCACTCGTACAGGGTGAGGAAGAGTGCGGTCATGTGCAGCGCCACGAAGATGCCCACCCACATGGTCCAGTGCAGGGGCCACATGAAGGCCCCGATGGGCGACGCCGTGTCCTTGGTCCTCACCAGGATGCCCAGGCTGGTGGAGAAGAAGGGGCTGGTGAAGTCGATGACTTTGCTCCGCGCCGAGTTGATGCTGAAGGAGGTGACAGCCATGTGGGCCGTGCCACTGAGCAGGTCCCCCACCAGTCCCGTCCAGCGCCCATTCTTCCAGGCCCCGTATTTCCCATCACCCACAATGTAGAGCTCGAAATCAAAGGCCATGTCCTCGGCCAGCTTCTCCAGCAGGTCGATGCAGTACCCGTAGCAGCATTTCTTGTACTCCCATGGGACTGAGCCGTTGCTGATCTTCTCAAAGAGGGCATCTAGCACGGCCGAGTCGTTTGTGCCGGGGTCCAGGCAGAGCTGCCCGGCTGGGCAGTTCCCTTCCTCATCCACCTCCCTGGTGAAGACGAATGGGTGCTCCACCAGCGTCACCACCCGCAGTCGTGTGCGGGCCCCCTCAGCGGCCTCGCTGGCACTCTTGTGCTGCCGCTGGCTCTGCCACACACCCTCCTCCAGCTTCAGCTTGCCGTGGCTCCAGGTGCCCACTGTCACCCAGGTGGGGACCCCCTGTGAGTCCCTGCGCAGACTCCAGACGCGGAACTGCTGCTCCGGCCTCACCAGTGCCGTGTTCTCCACACGCACCAGCCCCGTCTGGCCGTGGAAGGACGTGTTGGCCAGGAACCTGCCAAGGAAAGGGTTTCACAGCTCCGGTGTTCCGAGTCAGCTGGGACCAAGGGATGAAGCTGGGAGCTAGGAGTGGGACGTGCCTGACTCGGGCAGGGACAAGGTCAAGGAAGAGCAGCAGGATCCAGCCCCGCTGCGCTGCCCCGCAGCTCGCTGTGCTGCCAGGGCCAAGTGTTATTAATATTTATAGAGTGACCGTGCTCGGGCGGCGTTAAGGAGATCTGAAGTGACACATCCCCCCCGTGCAGCTCTAACCGTGTCCTGGGGGGCTGAGCCCCGTGGTGGTGGCTGCACACACGGGGGACAGCACTGCACTGAGCCCAGGGATCCCCTGGCTCTGCCCTAACCCCATCCCGGGTCTGGGGCAGAACCCCCCCATGCACCCCAATACCACAGAGCTGGGATGGGGGAAAAGAGGCACTCCCAGCATCCCCTTACCGGGTGAGGAAGAGCCCCGGGGACTCGCCGCCTGCCCGGTGCCTCTCATTGCAGTTGCCCGTGGTCTGCAGCAGTGCAGGGTCAGGGTGGCTGCGGGCGGCGTGGGCAATGGCCTGGGACACCAGTCCCACCATGTCCTGCACAAAGAGCTCCAGTGGTGGCCGGCTGACCTCCCCGAAGGCCAGCAGCCCTGGGGGCAGCCCCTCGGTCTGCAGCTCACTAGCACTGAGCGGGAAGCCCAGCATCCAGTGGAATTCCTGCGGTGGCAGCCCCAACTCCTCGGCCACCTGGAAGACGAGCCGAGCACGGTGCAGGTCACAGCCCAGCACCAGCACCGGGCTGGACAAGGTCCTGACACGCTCCCCGTGCTGCCGCAGGTAGCGGGTGGCCCTGGGCTCATCCAGGTAGCCCAGGTCCAGGACAGTGCGGAGGAAGAGCTGGGAACGTTTGGCCCAGAGGTCGAGGAAGCCGTCGACGTCCCAGGGATGGCAGAGCACCAGGCTGGTCTCCTGCCAGTCGTTGGCCTGCAGGACGCTCACCAGCACATCCACCAGTGTCTCCAGTGAGCTCTGCCGGTCCATGTGGAAGTGGAAGGGGCTCTGCCAACACACAGGGGTCGTGGCTGTGCCCCTTCCAGCAGGAAGAGCCCAGAGGCAGCACCAGACATGGACCCACCTGCCCTGAGGTCATCCCATATTCCCTGCCCATCCCCTGCCCAGTTCCTGTCTGGGATTCACCTCCAGAACACATCCCAGAGCCTTTCTGGAGACAGAATGGAGTGGGGACCGGGGCTGAGGGCTGCAGGACTCCCAGAGGAACCAGGGGACTTACCTTGGAGTGGGAGCTGGAATTGGGTCTGGGATAGAGCCGGGCAAGGGGCCAGGAGAGAGCTGAGATGGGAGCTGGGATACAGCCAGGATAGGGCTGGAATGAGGGCCAAGAGGGGGCTGGAATAGAGCGGCGATGGGAGACAGAGAGCCAGTATGGGGCCCGGGACGAGGCTGGGCAGCATGGAGGTGGGAATGAGGATGGGATGGGGCCAGGGTGGGAGAGAAGACAGAGGGAAAACAGAGCCGGGATGGACCCCGCAGGTAGTCAAGATGCAGCAAGGATGCGTGGTTGGGATGGATTCGGAACTGGAGCTGGAATCGGAGCGGGGATCGGGATCGGGATCGGAGACAGGACTAAACCGGCAGAAGGACCCGCGGAACAGAGCCGGTATGGAGTCGAGATCGGGGTCGGGATAGAGCTGGTATGGGTCCGGGACAGGGATCAGGACAGGAGCACGGACGGAGCCGGGACGGGAGTGAGGACGGAGCCGGCGAGCGGGGACGGGAGCGGGGACGGGAGCTGCGCCCCCGTGCAGTGCCGGCGCTGCGGGACTCACCTGCGCTCGGAAAGGCAGCGGCCACCGGGTGTCCAGGATGCTGACGAAGGGGACCTGGAGGACGGCGGCGAGGAAGTCGAGCTGGAGCAGCTCCCGGCGGGAGCGGGGCAGAGCCAGGACGGCGGCCACGCCGCGCCCCGCCAGCGCCCCGCACAGCCAC
>VZRS01002075.1:0-11322 GCA_013398055.1 Ifrita kowaldi
GCTGTGGGCGCAGAGCCGGGGTGGGCACAGTGGGCACGCTGCCACTGCCTGGCAGGAGCGCGGTGCCTCGCTGTCGGCTCCCATTTGCTCTGACATGGATCCATCCGTGTCCCGGCCGGCGCGCGACGCTTCGCCGCGTGTTGTGAAGCGATAACTCAGCCGCATTTGCAAAACAACTTTCCTCTTGTTTATTCCATAATGATCCATTGATTGTGGGTAATGTTGCATGCCCTGTGCCGCAGCGGGCGCGGAGCGCTCCCCTGGCACGCGGCAGGGGCTCCGGCAGGCGCCGGCACCGCAACCTGAGAGCGGCTGTGGCTCCCGCAGCCAAGGAATCGTGCGGGCCCTGGCCGTGGGGCCGAGTGCCCCACATCCCACCCACATCCCACCTGCATCCCATGCATCCCAGCCTCTCTCCCCACACCCTCGCTCCCAGGGAGAGGGACCGGCTGCTTTTCTCTTATCCTCCCTGGTTGTGGCCAGGCCTGACATCATCCATAATGACAGTGCGAGGCCTCTGTTCCCGGGACGCCGGCGCTGCCGTGGCTTGTACACAGGAGCACCTCCTGGGAACACCCCTGGCATCCCAGAGCTGGAGCATGGCATGTGCAGGCCACGGGGATGGGTGCAGCCGGATGGTGGTGGGAACAGACCCCGTGGTCCCGGCATCGCCCTGGTACTGCCCCCTCCACGTCAGGGACAGACTGTGCCTGGGGAAACCAAGGCAGGGAGCAGTGACGGGGGAGGGCTGGGCAGCCCCTGGTGCTCGAGCCTTGTGCTGGCCCTGCCGGGGGCATAATGAGCCTCCTGGGGCACTGTGCTGGATTCATCCCAAGGCACTGGGATGTGGCACCCAACTCCATTGGCCAAGGGGCTCCCCTGTCCCATCTGCCGTGGCCCCAGCCCTGGAGCAGGGCCGCCAGGACACAGGGAAGGGCCTGGGAGTCAGGCCACATGGACACACCGAGACCCAGTGTCACCACCATGCCTGGCCCACAGCGCTGGTGGAGGACCAGGAGAGGAAAGATGAGCGCATGTCCCCTGCTGGGGACAGTCTGAGGGACAAGCTGAGGCTAGAGGTGCCCCATTGCCTCCCTTGGGATGCAACGGTGGGGCACAGGGTGGGCAGCACCCCAGGTAGGGTGGGTGCCCACCTGCAGTGGCACCGGGAGTGCCGGCGGTGGTGCGCACATGGTGCACATGGTCATGGCCACGGCACCTGGGAGCAGGTGACAATGGGCTGGGATTGGTGCCCATGATGGCAGGACAAAGGTGAAGCCGTTTCATGCTGTAAACATCGCTGGTGCTCCGTGTGGGGCAGGTGGGGCTGGCCAGAGGCCGCCGAACTCGTGACAAAGTGTTTATGGTTTCTTGGCTGGGGACAGCCCCGGCCCCTGACTGGGCTGACGTCACCCGTGCAGGGCTGGGGGAGGAAGAGGAGCCGTCCTGTTCGTGGCCAGGAGCGAAGGCCGCGGTGACACACGGTGCTGGCTGTGTGCAACCCGGCAGGTAGGCATGGCAGGTAGGCATGGCCCCATGCCAGCCTGGTGGGGGCAGAGCCGCAGCCCCAGGGCTGTCCAGCTGTGCCAGGACCTCATGCCTTTGGGCAGAGAACCCTGACTGGGCAGGGGAGCTGCCCTGAGGTGAGGCAGAGCCTCGTGCCACACGGCTGCTCCTGGCACACATCCCCTGCCTGGATCTGCTGCCAAGGCTCTGGAACCCCAAAGTACCCAAGGGGCACCTAAACCTCAGCTCTGAGGTCCCAACAAGGGCCCCCCACTTGACTTAGGGCAGCTGGGCTTGGGAATCCCCTCCACCAGCACCCCAGAAGACTCCTGGTGGGTCTAGGCTGTCCCGCTGTGCTCAGCCCTAGGGCATGAAGCGGACCTGAGCCAGGTGGCCAGTGCCCACCGAGGCATCGGTGGTGCCATGCATGCACAAAAAGCGGTGCCAGGGTCGAGGCAAGTGGCAGGAGGGATCCTGCAGGCAGAGCTCTCCATGCCAGGACGATGACTCCAGCTCTTGTACCCCTCCAGGGCACTGGCCACCTGAGCTGTGCCAGGCTCACTATGCCACGTGCCACCAGCATGGCACCACACCGGGACAGGGGCTGTGGCCAGGCCCTGGCAATGAGCACCTGGCCGGATATGGCTCTTGGCAGTGTCGGTGGTGCTGCCTCAGCCACACCATGCCCACCCAGCCCTGGCTCAGCAGACAGCTGCCAGTGTGGCACCTCAAGACCCCGGGAGGGGGTCCATGGCAGGGACCTCAGCCCCATGTCGGGCCAGGCCTGTAGGAGCACGGGGGGGACGTGGAGAACCCGGCGCCTGCTGGGAGCGCTCCCAGGACCCGTCTGACGGGTTCGTCGGCTCTTCCCGCACCCGGACAAGCCCGGGCCGGCGGGACACCCAGCCACCGCCCAGCAGCGCCGGCTGGGTGGGGGAGAGCGGCTGCCCCGCCGCCACGGCTGTGCGGACGCCCTTCCCCAGGAATCCCCACCGAGAGCGGGGCCGCAGCCCCTCATCCCAAGCTGCCCGGTGGGGAGAGTGGCTGTCCCCTCCCTGGGGCCACTGGGCCCCCCCAGCCCCGCACGGTGCAGGGTCAGGAGCCCACGCCTCCTGTGGGGGCTGTGGGGGTCTGGGTGCCCCAGCAACACCCCCCTTTAGATGAGACCCCCGGGCACAACCCAGCCCCCCACATCCCCTTGGCTGGAGGCACTGGGGGGGAGATGAGGGCGTCCCCCACCCCGCAGGAGCTTCCAGCGCGTGCCAGATCCCCCCAAAACAGGCAGGAGCCGGCATGCCCAGCAGAGCCAGACGCGCCGGGGGGGTGATGCCGGCGCTCCCATGGGGCTGCAGCACCCCGTGTCTGCTCACTCTGCAGCTGGTGAGGATGGCGAGGAAGGCTCTCCTGCCCCCGCTGCTCCCAAACACCACCCCAGCACCCCCAGGGCTGCGTGCCAAGGGCCCCCCGCGCTGCCCTTACCTGCAGGCACTCCTGCTGTCCATGCTGCATTCCTGTGGGAAGCACCGGGTCCCTGCCAGGTGCTCCCTGTCGGTGCTGGGGGGTCGATGGGAAGCAGAGCCGGTGGTGGGGAGCACTCTGCATCCCCCTGCCAGTGGTACCGAGCCCGTGGCTGGAGCTGTTGTGCCTGGCAAGGTGGGTGGCACGGTGGAGGTCAGCGCTCTCCTGAACGCCTGTCCCGGCCGGAGCCCCCCCGGGAGGGCCGGAGCCCCTCCGAGGGCTGGAAGTGCTGCACGCCACCGTGACAGGGGTCCGTTTTTTTATCCTTTTATTATTTTTTTTTATAGACTAAGAGCAGAATATGAAAATCACCAGCCAAAGCACTTGAAAAAAAGATCGAGAATGGTTTTTTTTTCTTTTGTTTTGTTTTTCCCCAAAAAGTGTCTGTGCGTTTGCATAGGTCGGGTCTTCACGGAAGACGAGGAAAATCCAACACGTTCGACTATGTACAAGCCAGCCCGGGGCCGGCGCTGCTGCCTATGGTACAGTATAGATATATCTCTGTAGTCGCTCTCTGTACAGTATGTATAGATCTATATGGGTATGTACAGACCGCCCGGCCCCGGGGGTCCCTGCTCTCACCGGGCTCCCCCGCCTGGCGCTGCCGCCCGGCCACGGGGCAGCCACGGGGCACCGAGGGGCTGCGGGCAGGACTCCGCGCCCCGGGACGGTGTCGGCGGAAGGTGCAGCGCACCCAGCCGCATCCCTGCGGACGTGGCCGCAATCCGCTGGCGGGATGGGAGGCGAGTCCAGCCGGATCGGTGCGTGCCATGATCCCTGCCCCGCGGGGCAGCTCTGCAGGCGGCTCTCCGGGCAGGGGGTGGTGGTCCCGCGGTGGTTCCCCGCTGGCTCTCACGAGGGGCAGCAGGTCGGGGGGGCCGCACTCGGCAGAGCGGCGCTGGCCGGGCCCCCGCGGGCGCCGGGAGCTACGAGGCCAACAGCGTCATGAGGAAGAGCGCGGCGGCCACGGCCAGGGGCAAGTGTTCCCGCTTGGGGCTGGTGCCGCTGATGCTCTTCTCCAGCTTCGGCATCTCCGGGTTGAAGTTTTCTGTGGGGAGGAGCGAGAGGGTGAGGAGGGCAGCGGGGCGGCCCCGAACCCCCACCCCGTAGCTGGGGCTGCCCCAGGGGCGGCGGCGGGGGGCGGGGACACGGCGCTGCGGGACCGGGGGCTGTGCCTGACTCACCCAGGTCCTCGATCTTCACCTCGGGCCGCAGGGTGAACTGGGGCAGGGTGGGCGCCAGCTTCTCCCCGGAGTGCGACGCTGTGGAGGGAGAGAGGGGACGGGGGTCACGCTCCCTGGATGCCCTGCACCGCAGCCCCCCCCCGGGAGGGATGGGGGACCCGCCAGCCGGCCACGCCGCCCCCGCTCGCCCACAGCCCCCGGGGTGGGCACGGGGGTACTTACTGGAGGCGCAGCAGACAAACACCTTCATCTTCAGGCAGGCCCGGCGGTGGTTGTGTGTCGGCGTGGCTGCAAGGCAAGAGCGTGCTGGGAGGGGCTCCGTGGCAGTGACCCGAACGCCAGGCACCCTGAGGCTTGGTGGGTCTGGGCAGAGGGGGGTCTGGTCCTGCCCAGGGGTGCGCTTTGGGCTGGGGGAATGCAGCAGCACCCCAAATCCTGCACCTGCACCCGAATCCTGCACCAATGCCCTATACTAGCACCCCAGTTCTGAACCATCAGCCCCAGCATCCCAACCCGGCACCAGTATCTGGCGCCAACACCTCAGTCCTGCAGCAGCAATCCCTGAACCCTGATCCTGCAGCAGCATCCTGCATCCTACATCATCATCCCCCAGCACCCCATCATGCACCAGCATCCAGATCCCCAACCTTCCTCCCATCTTTCCCCACATCCCCATCTCTCCTCCACATCATGTATCCCCACCCTTGCTCCTTCAACCCCTCCCAGAGCTCCAGGTGCCCACTCTTGAGGGAGAAACAGCTGCCCAATTTTGGGGATGCAGGGGAAGCAGTCAAGGAGGTCCTCCCTGGGGACACGGAGGGGCCCAACTGGGTGCGAAGCACCAGCTGGGGTGGGACCTGAGGGGGCCCATCTGGGGCTTGGGGGCTGTGTGGGGGTCCCACCCTGGCGCCCCACGTACATATGTAGTAGTACTCCTGCCCCGCATGGAACTCGTAGCCCAGTGAGAAGGCGCTGTAGCGCTGGAACTTCTCCGAGAACTTGATGGGGCTGTGGGGCGCGTGGGGCCGGTTGCACTCCCAGCGCTTGAAGCCCTGGCTGGTGTTGCAGGTGCGGTACCCCTCCGCGTTCACCATGTACAGCACGTACTGCTCCAGCCGGTGCTCGGGCACCGAGGCGTTGTAGTGCGGGCAGTAGATATCCAGGTAGTCGTTGACATTCACCTGCACCGTGTAGCCCTCCCGCCGCAGGCTGCAAGGGAAAGCAGGGACGGGAGGTCAGGGACACGCCCTGCATCTCCCCAAACAGTGTTCCCCTCCCCCAGGGGAACCCAGAGGCTGGACAAGTAGGCTGCAGCAAAGGTTGGAACTCTGGGAACGGTGATATTCCCTGTTCAACCTCTGTCTGGAGCCCCCAACACAGTGGGACCCCTGCACAACCTCAGCCCCACGGACTCATAGAGCAGAATCACCATCCTGGGGGGCATGGGTGGGCCGGGGGGTACAGGCGCTGCTGGGGACGGGTGTCAAGCCACATGCACAGGTGGGATGGGCAAGAGCACGGGCATACGAGACGGCGCTGCTGGGTCTGCCGGGAACGTGCTGATAGCCTCAAATAGGAGGCGGACACAGCACGATGGACAGACAGACCCAGAAGGGCATCATGGTCCCACAGGCAACCAGGATCTCCACGGGACACAGTCCTTGGGTGTGCGGGGGACCTCGGCATTCCCTGGCATTCCCTGGCATTCCCCGTTTCCAGCAGCCTAGAGCCGACCCACCGCTGCCGCCCACCACGGCCCTGGCACGCGCCGCAGCTCGGAGCCAGGATTTCTCACCCTGCTCCGGCTAATCCCGTTAGTTCGTTAATGCCGTAAAGGGTGGCCCTGGGGGAGCCTCATTTACATTGATTAGGAGCAGCAATCCCCTCAGATCCACTCAGGAGAGGCTCCGCTGGCTCCTAATCCGCGCCCGACGGAAATCCCGGCCGCGGTAATCCTCGCCGCCGCGCTGACCCGCTGCTCCTGCCAATTAATTACCACCCGGCGCTGGCTCGGCACCGAGCCGCCGCGGCGGCACCGGACCCTGACCGGACCACGCTCCGCGGCCCGCTTCAGCGCTGCCTCGGGGGTCTCTCGCCCGCATCCCGCAGGACACGGACCGCAGCATCCCGGCACACGCGGCCGAGCTCCCCTGTGGAGCTCCAGCTCACGGCGCATCGCTCTGGATCACGGCCCTTTTCCCACCTCTCAGGGCAAACCCCAGACCGTGAGCCCCCAGCGCATCACTCCGAGTCCCCTCGGCCTTGGGGGGGGGTCCCGCCACCCCTCCTGGAGCCGAGCGGCTCCCTGGGTCTCCCCGGCAGGGCTGGGCAGGCAGCGGGCAGGGCTGCGCGTGCAGACGCCCCACCCTGCACCATCGCCCCCGGCGCTGTTTGGGGAGCCCCGGCACGCTGCCAGCACCCGCGGCACCCGGAGCCGAGCGTCGGAGACAGAACCATAGCGGGACGCGGGGTCGGGCGGCAAAGGGGGGCCCAAGAAGCGCCGCCTCCGGCACCGAGGGGCAACATGGGGGGGCTGACGGCAGAACTCATCACCCGTGGGACAGGGAGCGCAGCCCGACGCGGCCCCTCCCTCGCTGCGCAGCCGCTATTCCGCAGCCCATCCCGGCACCCGCCGGCAACTGCTCCGCCGGGAAGGTGCTGAGGCAGCCACCCTTGCTGAGCGGGCGCCGGGACCTTTCATCTTCCCCCTTTGATGTGGTGGGAAGGGGGGCGGGGGGAGAAAAAGGCTTGTTATTAAAGAAATGGCCCCAAGGAGAAAATTGCAATTAACTCCACGCGGGACGCAGAGCTGGGACGCCAGCGTACCCCAGTACCAGCTGCCCCACACCGGGGCGGGCACCGGCAGCTGGGGCTCCCCGCGGCCGGGCTGCGGCTGTGCCATGGGACAGAGGGACTGGAGGAAGCGTCACACGTGGCACTCTGTCATGGGGTGCTGGGGAGCCGTAACCCCCCATTCCCTTGTGGCACCCAGCGCCGAGGCACAGTCCCCTGGGACCCCACGCTGGGGCTCGTTAAGCCACGGCTCATTAAGAAGTGTGGCTGCTGATAAACAGCCTCGCTAACGAGGCACCAAAGTCTCCCCCGGGCTGGGGGACACCAGCTCCCGTGGCAGGGTACAGGAGCCCCAGGCGGAGTGGCAAGGGCCCCATGGTAGTGAATCCCACGGACACTGCCAGCTGCCACGGCATGCCGGGAGCCCACAGGCATCATCATAAACTGGGAGTGGCTGCGGAAAGGCCCCACATGGGGAGAGCCACAGGGCCACCACAGCCTGAGGCACATCCAGAGGACCCCAGTAGCAGCTTTGGCCACAACACTGTGTCCCTGCCACGCTTGGCCCCTGCACAGTCACTGCTGAGCAGCTCCTCACGCTGCTGGACATCCCCAAACCCAGCAGCGCCCCCAGTGCCATGGCCCAAGTGCCCCAAGATCTGCTGACAGCACCATCCAGGGAGCCTGTGGGCCTTGGTTTGGGGTGGAAGGGCAGGAACAGACATTCTGAAAGAGAGACTGCCTCCTTTCTCACCGGCACCCATCCCAGAGCAGGCACGGGCTGCCTGGTCCCTGCCAACTCCACAGTTATTGGGAAGCACCAGCAACCTGGGTCGGGATGGACCCTCGATAACCCGGACTCCAGCAGCCATGGCACGGCCGGTGGGGATGGTGGGCTCTGGCAGTGCCCGAAGGGTTAAGTGTGGGAGAAGAACGGGCAGCATCACTTCTGCACGACTGCGTTTGTAGAGCAGAGCTTGGTGAGGCAGTGGTACCTTCCAGCAGCCTGTCATGCTGGGCAGATGGATGTCCCCTGGCAGCACCGGCCTCGGGCTCAGTGCCCACCGGCCTCGCACCGGAGGGACCCTGGTGGGACCCCGGCTACCTGGCACGCCGCAGCCACCGGTGAGCTGGGCGGCCGCTCCGCTCCCATCTGCTGCCATAAATCCGGGCTGCGTGCCGCACGCTGGCTCCCACACTGCTGGGGAGCGCCTGGTGCACTGCAGCACGCCCCGGCAGCAGTGGCACGGCAGGGACCAGACCCCTGTCTGGACCCCCACACCGCAGAGACTCATTCCCATGGTGCTGGAGAGGCCTGGAGGGCGGCAGGGCCAGAGCCGGGCTCAGCACCCCACCTTGGTGGTGCCAGTGGTGAGGAGCAGGGCAATGCGGGGTGTCCTCGATGTGGTGACGGCACGGTGCCCCCCAGCACTGGACAGCCCCCAGCACAGCCGGGCTCTTTGTTTGGCTCCAGCGGCTTCGTCCTTTTGGCGCATCCGGGGCCCATCCATCACCCAGGGAACAAAAAAGTGCCATTGATTTACGAGTCCCCTTCCCGTCACCCCGCACCACAGCGAGAGGCAAAGGCGCATCGACCGCTGTGGCCAATCCACCCCAACGGACGGAGGGACAGACAGACAGACCGACCGTGCGCCTGCACCCACCGCTCCGCCGCGGGGGAGATGGGGGGGCTCAGCGCGGCCCCCCCGTGCCAGCCCTCCCCACGCAGCCAGCGCTGCACAGTCACGGCACCCAGACGGCCACGCACACGCGCGCTGGCTCGGCAGACAGCGCCTGCGACGCAGCCCACGCACGCGGGTGGCACCGAGCCACAGCACAGCCCCCCCGGCCTCGCCTGGCGCAGCCGCAAGGCGCGGGCGCTAACGGCATCGCCGGCACACGGTGTCCCTGGGGCCACCTCCCTGCGTGGGGAATTGGGGCTCCGGGGAAGGGGGGGGAGAAGGAGGGGGCTGCTCCACACGTGGAGGGACCCGGGTGCCACCGGGCAGCACCAGGGTGCCAGGCACAGGCCTTCCCAAGCACCGCGGGACTCCAGCACCACCCTACAGGTGCCCCCAACAACCCCGTCACTATCGACGGCCATACAATCCCTGTAATCCCGGCTAAAGCCGGCACCTTCCCGTGTTGCTAACAAGATCAATGAGGTTTCTAATTGGGTTTTAATTAAACCATCAATCTGCAGCCGGTGACTCAATTACCAGCCCGGGCAGGAGCAGGTGGCCCCGGCCCTGTTGCACCCCGACACCGCGGCCGCTTCTCCCACGGGAACACCGGCCGCGCTGCCGGGGCTCGGTGCCGCCCAGCGCCGTGACTCACGGGGCACGGCACGCTCTGCCCATGGGCACCCGCTCCTGCCAGAGCCACGGTGAGCACCCGTGGATGGGTGGCTGGCTGGGGTCTCCGGGTGCCCTGGGGACCAGCCTGGAGGGCAGAACCATGGGGTGGCGGCTGGGTGAGCCCCCCAGCCAGCCTAGGGATGCCAGAGGTGGTGTCGTTGGCACTGTCCCTACATTCAGCCCCACAAACAGGCACGGAACCACCCCTGCATGGGCACAACTGCCCCGCACCCCACAGCACCTCCTGCTGGATGCCCCAGACCCTCTGGTCCCTCCCGCTGAGGGTGACTCCGTCCTCAGCCCTGCGGGTGCCAGCGGATGGGATGGGGGGATCTGGCCAGGCACAGCCCCGGTGTTGGGGTCTGGTTGATGCAGAGGAGCCTGGGCCCCTCCAGAGCTGCTCTGCAGGGACATGGTTCCTCTCCTGTGTGAGATGCTCCCCAGTGAGCCTGCTCTGTGCTGGGGCTTTCCAGAGCTCGTTCCAGCCCTCTCCAGAACCCACTCCAACCCTCTCCAGAGCCCTCTCCAGCCCCCGCCGCCTGCGACGCAGCCTCGGCCAGATAAAAGCCACCTTTGAAGAGGTGAGCGTGGCGGCAGTGCCGGTGCTGGAGGGGCTGCAAGAGCTGGGGGCCTGCACACAGTGCCAGATGAGATAAATTATGGGGGGATAACCTCCGTTACCTGCACACAGGTGGGCTCTGACCCCCGCACCACCGCCAGGGCACACTGCGTGCCCCATCTCACAGCACCCCCCCGTTCTGCCCCCTCCATGGCACCCAGTGCCCCCAGTACGAGCATCCTCAGTCCCCACACCAGAGTCGGTGGCACAGCGTGGCACACCCCAGCCTGCTCTGGGGTGCTTCTTGGGGTGCAGCAGTATCGGGAGCGCAGGCCACGTCTGTATCCGTGAACAGGGACAAATTGCTGTCCCCATCTTGGCATCTGAGACACCCAGCAGGGAGGTAACCTCCACCAGCACCAGCATGCCAGGGCCCAGCTCGGCTGGGGACACTTCAGGAACCCCTGACCATGCTCAATGGGTCACCCCAGGGTCACAGGCACCCCAAAAAGCCAGTGCTGAGTGGACATGACTGTCCTGCACCTTTGTCCCATGCCACCAGGCCTACTCCTGGCAGGACTGGGGAGTGGAGGGCAGGGACGAGTCCAGGGTCATCCCACACCCCCAGGGCTCACTGGCTGCCACCAGTGGAGGTGATGGGGCAGACGGATGGAAGGCACAGCTGGACCAACAACCAGGCCGAGCAGGAGCAGGATCTGAGGATCCACCTTCACACCTCCCCTGGGCTTTGCCAACACACCCCAAACCCACAGCACGAGGGGTGCTCTGCCTGCTTGGTGACCCTTCCCAGCCTCCTGGCACCCCCAGCCATTCCTTGCGTGGCCAGGGGGCTGAGCTGCCACCAGCCCCCTGCTTCCCAAGGCACCACCGGGACCACAGTGGCCTCTCTGGGCTGCTCCCTGGGTTGCCCCTCATCCTGTCGTCCCACCGAGGGCAGCAACAGGGGCACCCAGGCTAGCATGGCAGGAGACACAATAAATTTCTGGGGTGCACGGTGCTGCCCCCAAGGAGTGGCCACAGCCAGCAACCCCCTCCTCCCCGGAGAGCCCCACAGGGCCGCGCTGGGCTTGTTTATGGCTGCACTTGCAGCAGGGTTGCTGGGATTTGCAGGCTGCGGCCCAGGGAGCCTAATTCCCCCCATAATTTATCTAATCCAGACACTTTGCCGTGCGCCTATAATTGCGTCCGAGCTGCCGCACTGCCTAACAATAAATATCAGCTCCGGAGTCCCTGGGACACGGCTCTGCCGCAGCCGCCCCCACCGCGCCGCCCATGCCCTGAGCCGGACGCTCGCGGCCGCGCCAGACACGCCTGCGCAGGGGGTGCGGACGTCTGGCTGCGACACCCCCGGCTTGGCATGGCCCGGGCACCGCCGGCACCCCCT
>VZRS01002079.1:0-24691 GCA_013398055.1 Ifrita kowaldi
GTGCTGGGCCAGGGCTGGGGCAGAATTCCAGGTGGTTCTCCAGGAGCTGTACCAGCAGTGTTGGGAGGAGAGGGCTTTGCTGAACAGCCAGGCAGGTTTGGAAGAAAATCTCCCTTTTTTTATCCCCTGAGCATAAATTATCAGCTATAACACATAATTGTGGGGAGACAGGGAAATGGTGGTGAGAGAGGGAGGGAAACAAAAGTTAAATGAATTAAACTGTAAACACAAACAGGTTTTGAAAAAGATAAGTGTGAAGTAAATGAACCAAAACTGGCTTAAACACTGGGGAGAGTGGATAATCGAGTTCAGGAATTAGAGTGAAAAACCAGGAGCTGCAGTTTAGAAGGACATCCACGGAGCAGAATACAAAGAGATCAGGAAAGTCGAGTCAAGGATAATCCCAGCCCGGCAGGATTTGTGCTCAGGGCTGGGCTCCCAGCACAGACAATCTGCTGGGCCCCGTTACCTGTTCTCCTGTGGGTTTGGCTGCTGTGCTGCTTCCCTGCTTTGGGATGGGCTGTGGGACACAGGGAGCTGGTGCTGGATCAGGGCACAGCCCCAGGTGCTCGATGGAAGCCAAGAACACCTTCCTTCCCTGGAACACTTCCCTGGATTGCTGGGAAGATGCAGGGATGTGCTGTGAAGGGATACTGCCTATTTTCCCATTAAAGAGTCATGTCACGAGCACAGGGCAGAAGCAGAGCTGCTGAATATTTCATGGGGGAGCCCCTCGGCAGCACGGGAGACAGCAGGAAGGTGGCTTGGGAATGATTCTGCCTGGGGAGCGCCAGCTGAAGGTGGCTCTGTTTATCATTATTTGTTAAATTTGGGAGTGATGTCACTGCACTCATTGATGGGATTTATGGATCCCATATCCATTTGCTGGAGAACAGGGGCCACACTGGGTATAAACCCAGCCCAGGGCTGGGGTAATTCCTGTCCCTCCCAGCAGCAGCTCAGACCGCCCCATAAAACCCATGTGTTCAGCACAGTCAGAACAAATGCCTGTTTGTAGGAATAGGAGTAAGAGCCATGTGCCAAACCATCTGCTTGTGTCATCCCTGTCACCAGGGCTGAGTGACTCCGGGCTGGCAGCCCTGAGCTCCAGCACGGGCTGGCACCGCTGCCTCGGGAATTATCGAGGGCAGCAGCCGCCATGGGCTCCCCAGCTTGGTTTGTTTGCCTTGGCTGGCTGTTACTTAACTGGGAATCAGATTGGAGCTGTCTGCACTAACCAGGAACGCTTCTGGTTCCCTGGGACTGGGAGCAGCTTGGTGCAGCAGGTTTCCCTGGCAACCCTCGGGATGCTCATATGGAAGTGTGGCCCTCGGTGCCCCACCCAGGCCTGATCCCACAACACGGCCCAGTCAAGGAATACACTGCTCTTTCCTATTCCTTAAGATCCAGCTCTGGTTGCTGGGAGAGGACTGCTAAGCCCACATCAAGGAGCCTCGGGGAGGAAGGAGGTGAGATTAGAAATGTAAAGCCTTGTGTTCCTGAGTGTTCCGGAGTGGAGGAACACTCCTCACCTTGTCTGCCGCTTCAAAATAAACATATTAGAGAAAAACCCTTATCCTGCCCAACACCAGCAGCTCCAGCTGGAGAACACAAAGGCTTTATCAGCACCAAGGTTTTATCACGGACAGATAATCACCAGCTCCTTACACAGCCCAGGCAGCATCTGACAACTCGGAGAGGGAAATGAAATCCTCCCAGAGCAAGCCTCACCAGCAGGATTAAAGGCATCGAGGAACACGGGCAGAGATCTGGGAACAGGGGCTCATGCAGTGAGAATCCCTGCCCGAGCCCCCAGCAGCGTGTGACCGGCTCTGGGAGGAGCAGGAGGATCTGGGTTTGTGCTGCTGCTGGGATGGGAACCCAGCATTCCCTCTCCCGAGCTCTCTCCTGGCACTCTGCTTAATCTCCCCTGTAACTCCCAGGGTACAAAGCAAACAACCTCACAGCTTTTCTGGTTTGCTTTTCCCCAGGATCCCCCCGCGGCAAAACTTTTCTCCAGGCAGAGGACAAGTGTGGAATACCTAAAGACACAGCAAAGCTGAGAGGAGAAAGTTGCCTTTTCTCTTTCCAAGCTTCCCTTTGGAGAGGGAAAAACACAAACCAGGCAGGCCCCAGGCTGAGCGTGGTGGGGAGCACAGCCTTGCTTGAAAGGGCAATGCCTTCTCTTCATGGAATATTCCTCACTGGATAGCCCGGGGGAGGCTCACAAAGCTGTCTGAGCAAGAGGTGTTTTTGGGAAGAGCTGAGCCATGGGATAACACAGGCCCAGAGGAGTGTGGAGTGGGAGGGAAGGGACCCCAAAGCCCATCCAGTGCCCCCCCTGCCATGGCAGGGACACCTCCCACTGTCCCAGGCTGCTCCCAGCCCCAATGTCCAGCCTGGCCTGGGACACTGCCAGGGATCCAGGGGCAGCCACAGCTGCTCTGGGCACCCTGTGCCAGGGCCTGCCCACCCTCCCAGGGAACAATTCCTTCCCAATATCCCATCCAGCCCTGCCCTCTGGCACTGGGAAGCCATTCCCTGTGTCCTGTCCCTCCAGCCCTTGTCCCCAGTCCCTCTCCAGCTCTCCTGGAGCCCCTTGAGGCCCTGCAAGGGGCTCTGAGGGCTCTCCCTGGAGCCTTCTCTTCTCCAGGTGAGCATTCCCAGCTCTCCCAGCCTGGCTCCAGAGGGGCTCCAGCCCTGGGAGCAGCTCCATGGCCTCCTCTGGGCTCTCTCCAGCAGCTCCAAGTCCTGCTGATGTTGGACCCCAGTTCTGGACTCACCACTCCCAATACACAGAATAATTTGCAGCAAAACCTGACTCATGCAGCTCATGGAAGCAGTGAGCAGGATATTCCTGCTCTTCATTTCATGATTGGAATTTGTAGTTTCCTTTGTTTTTTAAAATTAAAAGTCGAAATGGATTTTTTCAAAAACTGCCCAAAGCAAAGACTTTAAGCAGTTCACTGCTCTGCTTTCCCCAAAGCATCCCAGGGCAATGAAGTTTCTGGTGTAGCAATTTCAGAGGCTGACATGGAGCAAACTCTCACTGTTCACTGCTGAGACCTCAGCAACAGCAAGCAGCGGCAGTGATTTCAAAGATTTACTCATTTTTAATTAGTGAGAAGCCAAAGCCCCATCAGTGCCTCACCTGGGCTTCTCTCCTGTCAGTGCCAGAGAAGAGGGACCATCAATTCTGCCGTGCTGAGACCTTTCCTGGCTCTTCAACCACAGCCACTCATCACTGACTGAGCCCACACCCACCCAGGGACTGCAGCACCCAGAAATTCCCCTTATTTCCAGAAATTCCCCTTATTTCCAGGGCAGCAGCCGCAGGTGTGGGTGAGAGCCCAGCAGGGGTGGCAGGAGCAGCAGCCCCAGTGCCAGCACTCAAAACGTCACCTCACCTTCACCAAGTGGGGTTCCCCAGGCTGGAGCGTGGGGAAGTGCTCCAGGTCAGCAGATCCCGCTCCAAAGGCACCAGAGACCCGGGAAAGGCTCAGGGCTGGGTTCGGATGTGCTGAGGTTGCCCTGCAAAGGAAAGGGCAGAGCAGCTCCTCCCCAGCACCCGCAGCCCTGAGCCAGCCCCATCCTGGACAGTGCGGGGTGGGAATTACCCCCGGGGAAAAGAGTTCCGGTGTCCCTTAAAGGGACTGCTGTGGGGCCAGGGCTGGGAGCTGCTTAGAGCCAGGGAATCCCAGAACTGGCGAGGCTGGAAAAGGCCTCGGAGCCATCGAGTCCAAGCAGCGCTGCCCAGACCACCCCTGGCCCGGGTGCATCCCCCAGAGGGCTGTCACACCCCTCCAGGGACGGGCACTCCCCACAAACCACGCAGAGCTGCTTCCTTTGGCCACGGGCACGCTTGGGCACGGCTCCCTCCACTCCCAGCTCTCCTCGCTCTGGGAATCACCGGCAGCTGCTGCAGGAAGGGGATTTTCCCTGGCTTTGTAACACCTCGGCTACACTGGATATTTTAGAGAACATAGGGGCAGCTTTCGTTTCAAACTAAAACCATAAAAACACACGGCTGCAATTTGTAAGACCTGTGCAGAAGATCCAGACACATCAACCTCCAGCTGACTGTGTTTGAATTATTAAATCAATATTTTATTCTTTTAGGAGGAAAAACATCACATCTGAGGGGAAAATTATTTTTAATACAAACAAAACACGGGCCTTGAAAGTCTCAGCCTACCGTGCCTACAATCACAGCTCCTCAGATGGAGAAGGTGTTTATTAAAAATGCTCTTTAAAGTTAAATATATTCTCGTTTTGCAGGCAGTGCCTGTTCCAAGCAGAAGCACAGCTTTGCTGTGATTCCAGGGAAAGGCTTCTCTCTTCAGAGCAGGAAAAGGAGAAATACATTAAAAAGATATTTTGTTTTGTGGGGTAAAGCCTGACCTGAGAACTGAGTGGTTTGGGTTGGAGGGACCTTAAAGCTCATCCAGTTCCAGCCCAACCCCTCCCACTGTCCCAGGCTGCTCCCAGCCCCAGTGTCCAGCCTGGCCTTGGGCACTGCCAGGGATCCAGGGGCAGCCACAGCTGCTCTGGGCATTTGGATGGTTAATCCCAGCTGGTGTCACTGGTTCCAAACCAATGATGGCCAGATTGATTCCAGCAGGTAAATGTGGAAAAATTCATTTAGAAAGATTTAGATGAGTCCTTCCAGCTCAGAAACTTTCCAGTAGAACTGGGGACTCCAATTTCCTTTAAAAACTGCCTGAAATGTGCACCTCAAACAAACAGGAGAATTTACAAGAGCAGGGGTTTTTCCTCTCTAAATAAATAACAAGCTCAGGAAGGAGTGTTCAGAGAACATTCAGTGAATTGGCAAAGATTTCTTTGCCTTTTTTTAATCAAACCCTTCATCTTTACCAGCAGCTAACTCAAAATTATCAGCTACAGAAGGCACTGGGGGGAAGGAGATGATCTTTAAGGTCCCTTCCAAGCCAGACCATTTGGTGATTTACCTTGAAAATTGTTCTCAGAGTTAAATATTGGCAAATTATTCACTTATATTGAGAAGGAGAAGGAAAGGGGATGGGGCTGTGGTCTGCAGTGAAGGTGAGAGGACAGGATCAGCTCTCTAACTGTAAAAAACACCAACAGAAAATAAATCCTTGATTCTCTCCCAAAGCCAAACCCTGCTGAGCACCTGGATAAGGAAATACAAGGGATCAGAAAGCAGTTGTAGGCTCCTCCCTCCCACACAGGAGAGGAGGGGAAAAAAGTCAAATTTAGAGCAATTTTGACAAATATGAAGCATCCAGTCAGGGCTGAACTCAGTGCCCAGTTCACTGTCTGAGAGAAACTTCTCACAAGCTCTTGAAAAGCTCCCAGCCAGCTTCAGATCTCTCCTTGCAGAAAGGGGAAAACTCCATCCCCTTTCCAAGGAAAAACATCATTTCTGCATTCCCAGTTTCTCCCTGGTTTCCCTCCCTGTGTGGAGACTTTAAACACGACAGCCTCAAGACAAGTACATGGAAGAAACCCACAGAAAACTGCCCGGATCCAAGGGAGCTCCAGGAAAAGCCAAGTTGCCAGAAGTGAATTCAGTGGGAAAAACCAGGGGAGAGGCAACAGTTCCCAGTGTCAGCAGCACTGCTGAGGAGATGCAATGGATGGATATTCCATTGACACTCGGGGCATAAATCAAGGGAAATTGCTCACAGAAGCAAACCCAAAGCATCTCGCTGTGAATCCAGAAGAGTAAATTCGGAGTCTCCTGGGAACTTTGCCATCATTTGTTTTCATTTCTCTGACTTCTCTTCATTTCTGCTCGGGATTAGCTCTCCCAACAATGATCACAGCAATAGGGAAACCTGCTCCCAGGGGAATGGGATGAAAGCAATATTTACCAAAGTAAGCCCAAGCGAAGAAATCAAAATGTGAAGAACTAAGTTAAAAAAAACCAGTCACAAAGTACTTAAAAAAGAGAACCAAAATGGCTTTAACTCTTGCTGAACCACTAAAACATCTGTAGCCTTGTTGGGAGACTGAAAAGGAGAGAAAAAACCATCCCAAACTCACCAAACCCTCCCAAGAACCATCTTTAGTACATCTTCACATTGCCCACATTGTTTGGAATTTGTTCCCTAAGGACTTTGCCTTTTTCCTAAATAAACAAAAGCCACATAACATTATCACCTTTGATTTTTCCTCCTATTTACCTTGGGTTCAGACCAATATAACCCAGCTGAGGATGGAAGCACACGAACTGCTCCTCACTCACACAGCATTACCCAAGCACAGCCATTACCAGGATTTTATTGGCACGTGAAGCTAAAATGAACAAACTCGAGCCCTTGGCAGCCCTTTCCACCTTAATTTAGCTTTTAATTACAACTCCCCTCATTTTCAGTGTCTTTCCTCGGGCAGGCAAACCCCGAGCTCCATCTGGAGATACCTGGGGTTCATTCTCCTTCCCAGGGATCCAACCAGCTCCAGATAAAGCTGCTCTCTGTGCCCTGGCCTGGGTACCTGGGGAGGTTTCAGGGCTGTTCTCTCAGTGCTCTTGGTTGAACTGAAAACCATTAAAAACCATTAAAAACCATAAAAACCATTAAAACCATCCCACTCTTTGAAATGTTTTCTTTTTCCACCTTGAAAATGGAAAAAGAGCAGGTGTCCAAAACCCCCAAGGCACTCACCTGAGCAGGAGAACATCCAGGAGATCGTCAGGGTACAAAAACATGGAGCAACTGGAGACGCCAGCGGGAAGCAAGGAAAGCAGCACCTAAACGTGGCCAGTGACAGGTGGCAAGGCCTGGGTCAGCCCTTTTCCTTGTCCCTCCCCACCCTCACAGCCAGGAATTCCTTCCCAGTATCCCACCAACCCTGCCCGCTGGCACTGGGAAGCCATTCCCTGTGGCCTGGCACTGTGAATTATTCCGAGTTCATTCTTCCAAAGCAGCAGAAAGTTCCTTTATCTCCATGACTATAAAAATACCCAGCACACACCTAAGTAAGAATTACTGTGAGCTAGAGAAAATATCCCCCTCACTCCAAGCAAGCAGAAACCCACAGATTTAAGGAGCAATAACTTAAAATTTAGGTCTCCTGAGAAAAAAATGCCAATCCCAGACAGAGCACATTGGGAGCAGCACAAAGGCAGAGATGTCCTGATGTTGCTCCAACCATGACATCCTACCTGTGCAGCCAGAGTGACTCTTTTGCTCCCAACATCCTCAGATTTCTGACGGATGTCAATGGAATTTGCACACAAATCCTGAGTGGAAGGAGCCCCCTCTGGTTTTCCATCTCTTCAGTAACAGTCACAAGCCCTGTGTTATTTTACCCCTTATTTCATGGAATCCCAGAGTATCCTGAGCTGGAAGGAACCCACAAGGATCCAGTCCAAGCCCTGGCCCTGCACAGACACGCCAACCACCCCACCCTGTCCCTGAGAGCGTTTTCCACTTGAGCTCTGGCACAAAAAACTCTTCAAGAAGTTTCACCCCTGAGATCCCCCTGCAAACAGGCTTGAAACGCTCCTTAATTACAAAAGTTAAATATTTATTTATACAAATATGATGAGAAAAATCTCATGCAGACTCTTCACACACAGGAACAGAACCCAAATCCGACTGGGATGGCTTCACCAAAGAACTGGGGCTGGAAGGCTGAGGGGGCCGTGGCGCTGTCCTGGAGCACCGCCCACGGGAAGTTCTGGATCGGACAGTTCTCCTATGGAACATGTGCCAAGATTTTCACACTCTTCACCAAGATTAACAATTAATAGCTGATTACTACTACTCAGAGGACTGCACAGAGACGGATGAGCAGCGGGAGTGGGTCCTGCAGACCACCAGACCCCACAAACTTGGTGGAAATGCAGAGTTGCCAAAAGATGGCTTGAGATAATTCCCCTAAATTATGGAAATGCCTTGAGATTGCTCTGGATGGCATCTGCTTCTGCTTAAATTATAAATCTGCATTGGAGTCACAACTTGTGTATATTACAAGTAATTTGCATAATTAAAACAATTAAGGGATCGACGTACCATGGCAATTAGAAATGCATCAAACTCTGGATGTTGTACAAAAGAGAGCTTCAATATGAAACATTAATTCTTTGAGAATAAAATATCCTTCCCATTCCTGCAGAACAGCCTTCCCAAATCCAATGGATGGCCCATAAACTCCGTTTGGAGGCAGTTTTCCCTTGGGATCCCCCACTCCTGGTGCTGCTGTTGGACCCTGAGCGCTTCATCCTTCCTCGGAATCCCTTCCTGCAGCCACGGCCCGGGCTCGTGTCTTTATTGCCGGTTGCAGTTGCTTTTATCTCATTTTCCGTAGCCTTATCCTGTTTTCCTTGTCCCTCTTTTTGAGAATAAGAATGAACTGGTTGAAAAAATGCTCCTGGTCCTTCTTCTTCTGGACGAGGCGGAAGCGCTGATCCCGGCCATACTTCTCTGCGAATTCCTTGAAGGTCGTCCTGTGGAAAACAGAGACGTTGGGAACCACCAGAGACTGGGCCACCCCCAGGCCCCTGGACCTGGATCCACACCAAAACTGAGGGGGGCTCTGGGAATGTTTGACAGGAGCAGGATGGTAAATCTGGGATGAAGGAAGGCTTTGGACAGCTGGAGCAGCCTGCAGCGAGCAAGGATTAACTCTGGGATTTGGAAATGGGCTGATGGTTGGCAGGAGGCTGCTGAACCATTAACACCACGCTCACAGACAAGGTGTTCTTACTTAAACTCCTGGATATTTTGTATTTCCAAGGCAAGCTCTCTCCTAGCAGGGTTTTCTGCCTTCATTTCCTTTCAGGCTGCATTCCCAGCTCCTTTCCCCAAGGTGACTCTTTGCTTTTTATTGGAAATATTTGGGATTTATTTCTCTCATTGTGTGCCTAAATCAAGGCAGGGAAAGGAGCTTCATCAGCGCTTTGGTGCCACAGTCAGCTCCCAAAACCCTTCAGGGGTGAAATGCTCCCTGGCCTCTGGGCCAGCACAGCTTTTCCCTTGGGGACTGGGAGTATCAGTGCTGGAAGCAGTGTTTGGGTGGGACATCAGCCCAGAATATTCCTGGTTTTGTTGTAAAATGCCTCTTACCATTACAGTTATTACAGCCCCACGTGCTGTTTGTATCCATGTGCCCACACAGCTCGTGCTGAATAATGATCTGCATGTTTTAGTAGAGAAAACAGTAATTTCTTTGTTCCAGCAATGTAACAATGTTTCTACTACAAACCCGTTATTTTCATGTCATTTACAAATGAGAAAGCACTGCCCTAAGCACTGCCCCTGGCCCTGAGTCCGGATCCATCACTTGAAAAACAAATAAAAAATAAGTTGTGCCTTGCACGCTGTATTTTAATTTAATCACAGAGCTGTAGAGTCGCAGAAGGGTTTGGGCTGGGAGAGACCTCACAGATCACCTTGTTCCAACCTCCTGCCACGGGCAGGGACACATTCCATGAATTGAATGGCGTGGCATTAACAGGAACTTTGTGAAATTGTGTTTCTCTTTCACCAAACCCCAGGACTAAATCCAATCCCTGAGTAACTGCACCTGCATGTGTAATACAGATGAGACTGAACACCGTGGTACTGATTTTCCATAAGTAATGTGTGTTCCATGACCACAGCACACACAGGAACATGAAATAAACGTGCTGTGCCAAGTATTGCACATCCTGAGGGAGAGAGCAGAGGAGAGGGAGAGGGACAGAAAGAGGGAGAGATGGAGAGAGAGGTGGAACATTTCCTCTCCCAGGAATATGACAAAATATTGGAAAATATCAGGGAAGAAATGCCATCCCAGCACTGGAACAGGGATGTTCCACTTGCTGTGAAGCGTTCTGGGCTGAAAAGCTCAGCCTAAACGACAAAGCTGAGCTTCCCAACCCTTCCTAAGGCAATGCCCACCTTGGGGATAACTTGGATTCTTCCAGAAGCTTCTTGAATTCTTCCTTGGCCAACAGCAACTTGTTCTTCTTCTCTTTGTACTCCTCCCTGATCCGGGTCTTGACAAACTGCTCAAAAATCTGCCCAAGGAAGGGACACGAGACAAGGAATTACTGACAAAGCCTTTGGGGGGCTCCTGCCTCACCAAAGAGCTGCAAGCCCAGCACCTGCAGTCCTCACCTGCCCTCCCCACATGTCCAGGAGGTGTTTTCATTCCATCACCTCCAAGGCAGGATGGGGTCTGTGTCCTGCCTGTAATTGGGTATTTAATTAAAGGGGAACACTATTTATATTAGTCCCAGAATCCCAGACTGGTTTGGGTTGGAAGGACCTTAAAGCCCACCCAGTCCCACTCCTGCCATGGCCCACGGGCCCAGGCTGCTCCAAGGCTGATAAAATGATTCCATGGTTCCAAGGAATGTGTCTTGATTGACTCATCATGGTCCAGGTGTTGTCCTTGCCCATTCCCTGACATAAATCCCAAACTCCCTGCTCAGGCTCTTTAGCAGCACTTTCCATCCTGGCAGCCCCTCATACATTTTCATTCCTGTATTTCCTTATTATTTCATTTCACTTTTTTTTTCCTTAGGAAGGAAAATATTGGAAAGGGAGTAAATGAAGATGTATGTGCCCAGTCCTCTGGTAAACACCTACGGGAAGCTCTCTGGAGAACCATGGGACAGTATGGAATAAGTCCATTTTTCATCTTGTTTATTTAAAAAATGGACAATTCCATATTCAAAATTATTCCTTCTGCAGGATGACAAAAGACTTTTAAGGGAGAGAAATAACCACAGAACAGCAGTGTTCACTGCAAGATCCCTGCACCTCTCCTGAATTTTGTAGCCTCATCTGCAGACTTTGGGATCCCTGGTGAAAATTAATGCCCAAATTAGCAAGGCAGCAGAACTCCACATCCCTTTGGAGCTCCCCAGAAAAACCCAACCCTTGCACAGAGCCCCCAGCCAGGCCCCAGTGCTCTGTCCAGTGGGGTCTGTTACTGCAAACTGCAGCCCTAAATCCTGCCAGACTCCTGGAAAACGTCCTGAACAATGACAATTCAGCAGTGCCTCTACAATATTCCAGTAGTTCAGGGTAGAACTGTTACCTTGAGGCCATTTCCCTCCCTACAGCCAGGTTTCCCAGGCCCAGGAGTTGTTCCTGCATCCTGTCCCTGTGTTCCAACCCCCTTGTAGCACCTGCTTGTCCAAGGAGACAGTACTGGGAATCCCAGGATATCCTAAGTGGGAAGGGACCCACAGGGATCCTGGACCCAACTCCCAGACCCCCCAAATCCCACCCTGTGCCTGCAGAGCATCACTCCTGCCAGGCAGAGCCAAACCTGTGGGTGTCCACAGGGAGTTCTGATTTTATGGAATTCTTTCATCCTGCCGAGACAGCTGCTCCGGGATCCCGGGCAGCGTGGGAGGTGTTTGCTGCAGCCAGAGCCCGGCCAGGCTGGGGCAGTGCTCGCTCACTCACCTGCTTCCTCTCCTCGGGGTTGAGCAGGAGGTAGCGCGGGTCAAACACGATCTTGTGCAGCTCCTTCTCCCACGTGGAGAACGCCGACACCTGGGGGCACAGACAGCGGCGTCACGGAGTTTTAGTGAGGGCGGGGAAGGAGCAAATGTTCCGGGGTGAGGCCAGAGAGGAGCTCGGAGGGCTGAGGAAGCCTGGGCAGGATTCTCGGGGCGGCTGAAGGTGAATCTGAACGTCTCTGGCCGAGCTCCGGTCGCCCCCACACCGCCAGGAGTGATTTGCTCCAGGACACCTCAGCGGGGCTCCGGGAGAGGCTCCCTCCCCGTGTGAGGCGGGAGGAACCTGCAGCAGGCAGGGAGTGAATGCCAGCTTGTGGTGCTGTTTGTGCAGCACAGGCACCGATTCCCCTCGAAGGAACAGTCCCTCCAGAGCTGGAACCGTGACCCAGCTGAGGCACCCGGGGAAAGCTGGCAGGGAACATCTGCAAAGCACCACATCCCCACAGCCCCTGGGATGGGAACATCACATCCTGCAGGGCTGCTTCCAGCTGCATGGAGTCATGGAATCATGGAATGGTTTGGGTTGGAAGGCACCTTAAAGACCACCCAGACCCACCCCCTGTCTGGGCAGGGACAATTCCCACTATTTCAGAAGCTTCTACAGCATCTCTGGTAATTTGTTGGCTACAGAAAAATCTGAAGGAAATAAAATATTCTAATTACTCCATCTAATTACAAAAGAGTGAATTCACTAGAAAAACAAGGATGTGAAGTATAATTAAACAGAGTAATTAACACTCCAGCAGGAAAGCTCTGATGAAGCAAAGCGGCTTTGAGTGGACTCGTTTTCCTCTCAGAATGGTTTGAGATTGAAAAACCCAAAGCTCAGGCTGCCTCAGGGGATTTGAGGCCATTGGAAAACCCAAAGCTCAGGCTGCCTCAGGGGATTTGAGGCCATTGGAAAACCCAAAGTTCAGGCTGCCTCTGGGGATTTGAGGCCGTGTCCCCCCTACATCCCCTTCCCACAGCCTGAGGTCCCCTCCCAGTGCCCCCCTTGTCCGGAGCTCTGGAGTCTCCAGCACCAGGAATCCTCTTTTCCTGGTGTCTTTTAGACTCTCGTGGACATCAGCTTTGTTCCCAGCACAGAGCCCACCCTGAGCACAAAGGTGATTAAGCTCAGACTAATTCATCACGTAACTGTTTCAGTTGATGACTTTGTGTTCAGCAGTTATTAACCTGCACATTTGGCAGACGTCACCTAAAATAACCTGGTATTTCTGACTGAATTCCAGTTATACTTCACACATAAATCCCCCTCTCTCCCCAGGACTGAGAAGGGAAAACCTTGAGAAAAAACACCCCGTGGAATCCTTTCAAAAGTCTGAAGACCAGCCCAGCCTGGAGGAGACCTTCCTGGAAGTGCTGGCTTAGAACGTGGATATTTTGATGCTGTGAGGGGAGGGAGCCAGGAAGAACTTTAAATTTTCCTCTTCCTCTTAGAATTGTGTGGAAACTTTGAAACTTCCAGAAGACTATCCAGATTACATTTTGACACAGGAAAACTTGCCCCAGACTTCAGAATAAAGAGTGCCTGTGTCTTGGAGCTCCCCCAAAACCCCATCTCTTTTTAAAATGTTACAGTAAATATTCTTCTGTTGACATAATTTCTGTAGGAAGCTGCAGAACTCCACTGGCAAACTCCATCTGCTCCAAGTTCTTTGTGATTCCATCCAGCAACTCCTTGAGAGTTGCACGAGGAGGAAAGGGCAGGGGATGGTCATTAAATAATGAGATTGAAGTGGCATTAATGGTCTCCCTGTGCTTCAGCCATGCCAAGCAGCTGCTGCTGAGCTGGACAGTTTGAAAATACCCAGGGCAAGAGCAAAGTAACCTCCTCTCTCCCCATTTTTAAACATTAACAAAGCCAAACAGTGAATTTCCCAAATTTCTTAATTTTAGGAGCAAATCTTACATAGAAACACCTGAGGATCCTGTTCTAGACCATCCCTAATCCTTCCAAATATTGACTTACTGCCCCCGAGTTCAAATCTGCCAGCAAAGGCTGCACCCAGGGCTCGTTTATGGCCCTTCTGCATTTCTGAAGCACAAATAACAAGATGTATTAATAAAGCAGCTCTGGCGTGGAGATAATTCGCTGCTGAGCTGCTGAAGCTCTAATTATCCCTCTTTAAAGCCTGCTGATTACTGGGATAAATTTTATAGGCTTTACTGCCTGACAACAGCCACCTTGGGCTGTATTTCCTTACAGCAATGACATTCCCTTTATGGAATACACGTGGCAGCGTGGGGGGAGGCAGAAAATCTGCACCCACTGCTCATTTTACACCTCCCTGTGCCCACTGAGCCCAAATCCAGAGCATTCCCTGTTCCTGCAGCTCAGCACAGCTGGAACCATCTCCAGAACATCCTTTCCCAAGGGTTTTTGTAAACATTAATGGCTTTATGCTGCCAGAGGGCAGGGCTGGATGGGATATTGGGCAGGAATTGTTCCCGGGGAGGGTGGGCAGGCCCTGGCACAGGGTGCCCAGAGCAGCTGTGGCTGCCCCTGGATCCCTGGCAGTGCCCAAGGCCAGGCTGGACATTGGGGCTGGGAGCAGCCTGGGACAGTGGGAGGTGTCCCTGCCATGGCAGGGGTGGCACTGGGTGGGCTTTGGGGTCCTTTCCAACCCAAACCATTCATGAGTCCATGATTTTGGACGGCCAGTAAGTGAAATTGGCTCCCCACTGCTGGAATCACTGGAATTTGTGGTGCTGGACACCCAGGAGCTGCCCAGGACCACTCCTGATGTGCGAGGTGCTGACCAGGACACATCCTTTGCTCTTTGGGGTTCCTGTGGAGCCCTGGGATGGGCTGTGCCCACAGCCCCGTGCCCTGCTGAGCCACTGCCTGCTGGAAGAGCTGCTGCCTCTGGGCATCCCTGGGTGTGTCCCTGGGAATCTGTCTGGAAAGGGCTCTCCGTTCCCAGGGGTGGAAACGCCACCGGCAGCATCCCCGACACCCAGGGCTCAGGGACAGAAAGCCGAGCACGGGCTCCTCAGGCGGCTGCAGGGCAGAGCCGGGGCTGGCTGCAGGAAAGGGCCGTGTCCCGGGAGGATGGCCCGTTCCTTACCCCCCTCTCCAGCAGCATGTCCCGGGAGGGCCCGTTCCTTACCCCCCTCTCCAGCAGCATGTCCCGGGAGGATNGGGAGGATAAGTTCCTTACCCCCCTCTCCAGCAGCATGTCCCGGGAGGATAAGTTCCTTACCCCCCTCTCCAGCAGCATGTCCCGGGAGGATAAGTTCCTTACCCCCCTCTCCAGCAGCATGTCCCGGGAGGATAAGTTCCTTACCCCCCTCTCCAGCAGCATGTCCCGGGAGGATAAGTTCCTTACCCCCCTCTCCAGCAGCATGTCCCTGAAGTGCGTGATCCGCTCCTCCAGGGGCGGCGAGATGGGCCCGGCCGAGCCCTGCTCCCCTGCCCGCCGCCCCTCAGCGCCGTCCGGGCCCGCGGCCTGGCACTCCTCTGTCCTGGGAGGGACAATACACACACAAACACACACACAGAGGTCAGCAGTGCTCACCGCGAGAGGGGGTTTCATCCTTCTAACCCTCCCCGGGCCATCCCAGAGCCCCCCACACAGATGGGAAGGGCCCCGGAGCTGCAGCTCGGTACCAAGCGTGCGGCTGGAGGCAGCTCCTGCTGAGGGAGGAGGTCACCGGGGCATCGGAGGGCTCTGACACCGCAACTCAAAGCGACAGCCTCATACAGCCCTTGCCAAGGAGGGCAGCCTTTTAAAGGGCTCTTTTTCTCATGCCAAAGATGACAATAAAGAGTTCAGTTCAGCACATCCACAATAATGCACCGCAAACCCCGTGCCTGCCCGCTCGGAAGGACACCGGGAATGGATCTGGGAAGTCTGCACGCCTCAGAATTGCTCCTTCAGTCGTGGCTTCAGGAGAACTGAAGCACACGTGGTAATAAAGGTCAGTAACAGCAGCGCCTGGGGCTGGTTCTGGGCCTGCAAACCTGAGAGCAGGGAAAAAACTGCTGCACTTCAGTGAGGGAAAGCTTTTATCCAGCGCCTCGGAGTAACTGCACAGCCTGGCAGCCTTGTCTGTAACCATTCCACAGGAAGAGTTACCCAGACAAAAACAGAGGTTACAGAGAATCCTGGCTCTGGTGAGGACTGGACACCTCAGAATGGCTCCCATCATTTATCCACACAGAAGACAGACTGCATTTAATTTTCCCTTCTTCGTACCAACCCTTCCCACCATTAGACAGAGACAAGAAAACTTCAGAACTTACTTATTTCTCTTAGTTTTGATGCTCAGATCATCGTTTTCATCCCCTGGACAAGAGCTAACACACTTGTCTGCTGTAAAGAAATGTCATTATCAGATTTGAACGCGATAAATGGAAGTACAAATTCCTCAAATTGACTTCTCTTCCCTTGTCTTTGCTGTTCTGGTATTTCCTGGCTTTCATTCCCCACAGAGGGTTTTAAAAATAACAAGCATTTTATAAAATCCTCGGAATTGCCTTCATCCAAATGGAAGCAACAGCAATAAAGTGACCATTTTCAGTCAGCAAAATTCCTCATTTTTCATTCATGACATGATTGCTTTAAATCTTGTTATTGTTTCACCTGATGCTCCCTCCTCCCTTCCCTTCAAAACGCAACTAAAGACATTCCTGCAAAATCATTTCCGTGCTGGCACTGGAGGATTCACTGGAGGTGACTCCCACCAGAGCTTCCCTCCTTTCCCACTTCTCTTCCTCCTATCAGCCGATCTAACGCTGCTTTCCCAGGAATTCCAGCAGCCCCGGGGGAGATCCAACACCCTCCACACTCCTGAGGCTGCAGAGCAGCTCCAAGGCAATGCCACCCCCGGTCTGACCTCAACACGGGTCCCTGAGGGACTCAGAGCCTGGATTTCCAGTCACAGACAAGGGGAACAAACACTGAATTCTGAGCTAGCTTCTCCTCACCTCTACCAGCTGCAGCTCTCACCAAAGCCCAAGGGACACAGCACCAGCAGTCACACCCCTGCACTGAAGGGTCCCCAGCACCTGGGCTGAGAAATAATCATGTGCTGTTTCTGGGGACGGGCTTCAGACTCTTGTCTGAATGCCAAAGGGTCCAGAGTACCTGCAGGAATTCAGTAAAGGACATCATCCCTGGATTTCAGTAGGAATTCTACCAACTGTGTCCAAGGCCAGGCTGGACATTGGGGCTGGGAGCAGCCTGGGACAGTGGAAGGTGTCCCTGCCATGGCAGGGGTGGCACTGGATGGGCTTTGAGGCTCCTCCCAACCCAACCATTCCATGATTTGGTGACTCCATAATGTCCATTTTCTTTTAATTAGCTGGAAAAACTTCCTCAGCCTGAGCACCCAGACAGACCAGGAGCAGCTGAAGGAAGAGATCAAAGCAGATAAATTGCTCTTGGCCCTGGGAGGAGCTGCCCCTCCTCTCCAGCCCCATGGGATGGCTTGATGGGAACCCATTAGGGAAGAGCCACATCAACCTCCTGGATCAAACACTTGGTGGAGGAGGAGTAATTGATAAATGAGTAATTTTTCATTTATGCCCAAATTTAAAAAACACTTGATCCTTCAGTGGAGACAGCCCAGAGCATCCCATGGATAACTCTGCTTGACATCTTTTATTTTCAGATGTTTGGTTTGAAAATTCTAATTAAAACTCAGCAGCAGCCACTCAGCTAAACAAATGTGGGAAGCATTGTTGGGCACACTCAGCTCGTTGGTGTTATTTATTTACTGGAGATTACAAGCTCAGAGAAGGGGTAACAAATAATCCCACTCACCTCAGTGCTGATCTACACTAATTATAACCTGCTCCAGCACTCAGCAACCACAAGGCCCAATTACAGCAGGGAAGATTAAGACTATTTAACAACAATGAAAGCCACGGCCATAAAAAAACAGGAGCATGAATCAAATCTTTGTGGTAGAGATAATAAAAGGATGGAACACAGCAAAAAATAGATTTTTGAAGTGGCACCTGTCAGCCCTGATTTTAGACTCCTCAGTTAATTAATTACAGAGCAAGAACAATGATAGAGACCATGAACAACGACCCTCAGCTTTGTCTCTGGCCGTGCCTTGGCAGGAATTCACTGCACTTTCCATACATCCTGCAATGAAAAGCTCTGTTTCCATCCTGCAGAATGAATTCCAGCAGGTAGGCTTCGGAGGAATTAGATACACAGCTAAAGTTCTTCCAGCCATGCACGAAAATTGTACAGCAATATATATACAGGCAGCTGCTGATGGAAATTCCTAGAGAAAAATGGAATTACAGGCTGTGTGGATAAGGAGGACACAGAGAGAGAACCTTCCTTGGAGCTGCTTTTCTCTGACAGAAAAGCTGATAATGGCTCCCTTTTATCTCCCTGCAGGCACGGGGGTTGTAATGGTTCCTTGGGGGTTTGCAGTGGTTATTTGGGGTTTGCAGTGGTTCTTTGGGGTTTGCAGTGGTTAATTAGGGGTTTGCAGTGGTGCATTGGGGTTTGCAGTGGTTCATTGGGGTTTGCAGTGGTTAATTAGGGGTTTGCAGCAGTTATTTGGGGTTTGCAGGGGTTCACTGGCAGCTGTGCCCGTGGATCACAGCCAGTGCCCAGCCCTGCTGGCCTGAGGGGACAGGCAGGTCCTGCAGCAGCCTGGCAGTGCCACAGCCCCGATTCAGTTATAAAACACCGCACTTGCAAACAATGACAAAAGTCTCGCTTCTTTCCCCCTCCACTATTCTCCCTCACCACTAAAGAATTCCAAGCAGCAGCTGAAGGATAGTGACTGTTCTTTCTCCACCAAAACCAGAATATTGAAGAATTCCAAGCAGCCAGCCAAGGCCAGGAGCAATTCCAATGACTGCCATGGCTGATGTCCCCCAGTGAGGGACAGCATTCCCAGTAAAGCCCGTGTGAAGCCTCGGGAGCACTGACACGGGACAGAGCAGCTCCCAGTAGCAGGGGAGCCTTTGCACCAAGCCTCTCACTGCCCATTAGAGATTCACTGCTGGGATTTTCCCTCCTCCACAGCCCGGCTGGATGATCATTAGCCATGGAGTGTGCACTCTGGGAGCAGCTGAGTAATGCACTGCTAATGCATTCCTAATGTACACCCTGAACTCGGGCAATAAAACACACTGTGCCTTCTGAGAGGGATTGTATCCATCAAAGATTCATCTCCTAAAGGAAGCCACCTGCTTCTGCACTGCCAGGAAGGAGAAGGCTCAATCCCCAGCTCAGCATTCCAGTGAAAACAAGGATTTTGCAATGCACATCAATTTCCACGCAATCCTTCATCGGGAATCTCCCCGGGACACCCGCTCTCATTCCGGGTCTCAAACCTCCACCTCCACACTCAGCTCCAGGTTCCAGGGGCTACTGGAGTTTAGGGAGAGGCCCCCAGTGCCAGGGTTTAGTTACTTGCTGCAGCCTCCAGCTTGCGCTTGTGCGGGGGGTCCTCGAGCAGCCGCTTGATGTCCCCGCGGTGCCTCAGGTCCAGCGGCCGCTCCCACACTGACAGCTGCATGGTGGGGTTGAAGAAGAACACGCGGTCATCTCCAGTCCAGACCACACACCTGCTCCAAGCGATAAACCAGCCTCAGGGCGTGTCCAGCGACGGGAAACGTGCCCACAGCGGGGGCCCTGCAGCCCCGAGTGACACCCCGGGGACACCGCGGGGACCCCGGCCTGGCCCGGCCCTGCCAGCCCCCCCCGGCCTCCCGGGCAGGGAACGCTGTCCTCAGCCACACTCAGGCACAGACAGGGCTGCAACAGCCCCAAAAGCAGCAGGTGGAACAGTCTGTCAGGGAAGGGCAACAGCACCAGGTGAGGAGAAGGCCATGGTGCTCCCGGCAGGAGCAGCCCCAGGAAAAGACATTCCTGGTTCTGGAGCCATGGCTGAGAGCAGCCAGGGGCAGGAGCTCTGGCCATGGGGCTGTGTGGCCCTTGCCTCGATACCACCGGCTGGCAGGTGGCAATGGGAGCCTCACCTGCTGGGCTGGTGGGGAAAGGTGCAACCACAGCATCCCTGTGCCATCCCTGTGCCAACCCCATGGCATCCCAATGGCATCCCCACAGCATCCCTGTGCCAACCCCATGGCATCATCATGACATTCTCATGGCATACGCAGGGCATCCCAAATGGCACCCCAATGACACCCCTGTGTCATTCCCATGGCATCCCCAATGACATCCCAATGCTACTGTCATGGTGTCCCCAATGGCACCCTCATGGCATCCCTGTGCCATCCCCAATGGCATCATCATGACATTGCCATGGCAACTCTGTGCCATCCCCATGGCATCCCAACAGCCTCCCCACAGTATCCCAGTGGCATTCCCAATGACATCCCCACAGCATCCCTGTGCCGCCCCCATGGCATCCCAGCCAGCTCCCACCTGCTCTGACAGGCCCCCCCCACCCCAAATCTTTAGGATGATTTTTAGGGCTCTGTTTGGGACCTGCCGAACGTGACCCAGCTCTGCGGCAGCAGCCGCAGTCCCTGGGCTTGGCCAGGGAAATATGCACGGCAGCAGTTCAGCTCCTTGTCCTGACATTCATTTGGAATCAGCCAAAATAATATGAAAATAACTATTGCACCATCCTTAACAGACATTCAAAAACCTGGAGATGTACGTCCCTAAATTTATATGTAAATAAACAAACAGAATTTCCATCTCAGGCCGGTGCTTCCTGAATCCCAATGAGAACTAAACCCACTCTGACTGAGAGACACACACACTGCTGGGAGGAAAATGCTGCTGCCTCTGAAGCAAAAATACCTGGAAGGAACCAACCTCATAATTACAAGCTCTGATGCTTAATTGTTATTAAAAGCAGGGAGTAAAACTGGGTTTACAAGGGTCTGATCCAGGTAAAAGACTGGAAACAGGAAAAGTGCTCCATCACTGCAGGGTGTTGCCATAAAATAACCCAACACACCCCATGTAGGACAGGTATCCCATAAAATTGGCTGCACAAACCCATGGAAGTTTTGGCATCCTGGATTCAGTGACATGCACATGATAAATATCTTTAATAACCTTTCTGACATATTGCCTATGTAACTATATAATATGTAGTACACATCCTATAAATACTACACGAGTGCTGCACGTTTCTTTTCATGCACAATGGTGTGGATCACAAACCACTGGGTATCTCAAAAGAGAGGTTCTTCCCTGAGTTGGAATGATTTGGAAGAGTTATGGGACTGCGGGAAGCTCTGTTCTCGCAGAAACCCTCACCCAGCAGGCCCGAGCCCCTCCTGGAGAACACCAAGGGGGTGGACAGGAACAGTCCCAAACCAAGGCTCCAGAAATACCACAGCTGTTCCAGAAGGAAGGGGAAAATCCAGGCATTTAGGTAAAGAGACAGACTTGGCTGGCAGGGATGGATGGGATATTGGGCAGGAATTGTTCCCTGGGAGGGTGGGCAGGCCCTGGCACAGGGTGCCCAGAGCAGCTGTGGCTGCCCCTGGATCCCTGGCAGTGCCCAAGGCCAGGCTGGACATTGGGGCTTGGAGCAGAGATCCCATGGATGACAGCCCCTAAGTATAAACTAATTATTATAGGGGTGAAGGAGATAAAAATCCTTCTATCAGCCACTCAGGGCAGAAAGTGTAGAAGGGTTTATCTGCTTAGGAATGTCACAAGAGCTTTGGTGACCCAGCTCATGTTGTCACCTGACGGGGAATGTGCTCAGGGAACCTGGACCGTGAGACACAGCCTGTGCCAGACACAGCCTGCAGCCAACACCAGCTCTGCACGACAGGCAGAGTCACCCCCTGCCACTGAAAGAACTGGGAGAGAGAGGATCTGGCCCAAAAAAGCACCACCTTTTCTTATAAATCCTGGTTTTCCTCTCTGCTCAATCCAAGCACCACCCAAGCTGAGACACAGCGAGGCAGAGCCCACCCTGCAGACCCCAGGGATCCCCCCCACATTCTCCCTAAGGCCACAATTAACGAGGAAAAGCTCTGCCAGGCGCTGCAGCAGGAACCCAGCGATGCTGCTGAAGCCCTGGCAGTGTTTTCCCCATGCCCCAGCCCAGGAAGGTGCTTTGGGAAGGGGGTGGCACTGGGGAAGGGCTCTGGCACCTCCTCACCATGGGGATCCCGGCACTGGGGTGGATGCCACGGGCTTGTTCCCGTTGGAAGCGCTGTCCGCCTCACTCACGAGTTTGAAGGAGTGATCCTGGAGAGACACAGAGAGGGATGAGTTAACAAATAAAGCTGGAGCAGAGAACTGTTCCTGGGGTACAAATCACCCCTTGGCCTGGAGCGGGTCACCTCATGGCCAGAATTCCAGGAGAGGCTTTATGGACAGCCAGCTGCCTCTGGAGCAGCCCAGATAAACGGGAAGGGATAACAATGCCTCCCCACTTAGAGCAGAGTAAGTGACAGAGCAGCCAACACCTTCTGTCCATGCCAACAGGTCCCTTGGGAGAGTGGGATGAGGGACAACTCCGAGTGCAGCTCTGACCAGGACAGCAACGAGCCTGGGTGCTCCCCAGAGCCCAGGGAGGGCCCTGTGCCAGCTCTGCTCCTTCCCTGCTCCTCTGGGACTGCTCAGGGACATCACCCCTGCCAGAGTGACTGATTGTCCCCTTGCTGCACCTCTGTCCCCATCAAACAGCAAAAACATGTTTGGAGCTGCTGGAGAGAACCCAGAGGAGGCCACGGAGCTGCTCCCAGGGCTGAGCCCCTCTGGAGCCAGGCTGGGAGAGCTGGGGGNCAAGGCCAGGCTGGACATTGGGGCTGGGAGCAGCCTGGGACAGTGGGAGGTGTCCCTGCCCATGGCAGGGGTGGCACTGGGTGGGCTTTGGGGTCCCTCACAACTCAAAGTGCTCTGGGGTTCCATGGAGAGCAAACCAGCCCTGAGCATCCCTCCCCTGGTCCTCTGACAGTGACAGAGCTCCTGCACAGCTCCGGCCAGGCCAGTCCTGACCCTGCCCCGGGTTTGTGCAGCTCAGAGCTTCCAGGAGGCTCTGGAAGAAGCTCCAGCACCGACCTTGTCACTGTCACTGCCCGTGGGGACACTCTTCCTCTCCGTGTGCAGAATCAGCGTCGGGGGGCAGGAGGCTCTGCTCGATTCCTTTCCACAATCTGTGAGGGGAAAGGATCTCTTTTAATGTGAAATAAATAAAATCACAACAAGCTAAAACTGGTGAAGAAAACCCAAACTGCCGCCTGTGGCTCTGAGCCTCCTCCTGCCACCTCTCCCTCCTTTATTCACACAGCCCTGGTGATGCATCTCCTCTCCAAACACCACATTTTAGTGGAACCCATCCCCAGACCTCAAGGAGAGGCTTTTACTGCACTGAGTGCAGTGTCCTGCCTTCCCTGAGCCCCCCAGGACATCCTCGGGTACAGGGGCAGAGGTGGCTGGGCAGGGCTGGGTTCATGGCTGGACTCAGGGATTGCAGAGGGTTTTCCCAGCCTAAAGGATTCCCCAATTCTCTGATCCTCTTCCCGCTGGGAACCACAACCCCCAGACATCCCCTTGCTCCCAGCCTGCAGATCCTGCTGTGCTCTGGGTAACCTCTGTGGGAATCCCCAGGGAATGCTGGATTGATTCCCACTGGAAGCAGGGAAAGAACATTTCCCTCTCCGTTACAGACGGCTGTCTCCATCCTGAAATCCTAAACCCTAAACCATCCTGAAATCCTAAACCTGAAATTTCTGCTGCGTACAAAAACTGTGTATTGATAACAGAGAGGTCTTGAGGGACAACAGGGAAAGGCAAGAAGGCAGCAGGTGTGAGACAGAGACCCAAGCATCCCAAAGAAGGAGTTTGCACAGCAAGACATTAAGAAATAATGGCATTTTCTTGATTTGGACATCCCTGGCAGTGTCCCAGGCCAGGCTGGACATTGGGGCTTGGAGCAGAGATCCCATGGATGACAGCCCCTAAGTATAAACTAATTATTATAGGGGTGAAGGAGATAAAAATCCTTCTATCAGCCACTCAGGGCAGAAAGTGTAGAAGGGTTTATCTGCTTAGGAATGTCACAAGAGCTTTGGTGACCCAGCTCATGTTGTCACCTGACGGGGAATGTGCTCAGGGAACCTGGACCGTGAGACACAGCCTGTGCCAGACCCAGCCTGCAGCCAACACCAGCTCTGCACGACAGGCAGAGTCACCCCCTGCCACTGAAAGAACTGGGAGAGAGAGGATCTGGCCCAAAAAAGCACCACCTTTTCTTATAAATCCTGGTTTTCCTCTCTGCTCAATCCAAGCACCACCCAAGCTGAGACACAGCGAGGCAGAGCCCACCCTGCAGACCCCAGGGATCCCCCCCACATTCTCCCTAAGGCCACGATTAACGAGGAAAAGCTCTGCCAGGCGCTGCAGCAGGAACCCAGCGATGCTGCTGAAGCCCTGGCAGTGTTTTCCCCATGCCCCAGCCCAGGAAGGTGCTTTGGGAAGGGGGTGGCACTGGGGAAGGGCTCTGGCACCTCCTCACCATGGGGATCCCGGCACTGGGGTGGATGCCACGGGCTTGTTCCCGTTGGAAGCGCTGTCCGCCTCACTCACGAGTTTGAAGGAGTGATCCTGGAGAGACACAGAGAGGGATGAGTTAACAAATAAAGCTGGAGCAGAGAACTGTTCCTGGGGTACAAATCACCCCTCGGCCTGGAGCGGGTCACCTCATGGCCAGAATTCCAGGAGAGGCTTTATGGACAGCCAGCTGCCTCTGGAGCAGCCCAGATAAACGGGAAGGGATAACAATGCCTCCCCACTTAGAGCAGAGTAAGTGACAGAGCAGCCAACACCTTCTGTCCATGCCAACAGGTCCCTTGGGAGAGTGGGATGAGGGACAACTCCGAGTGCAGCTCTGACCAGGACAGCAACGAGCCTGGGTGCTCCCCAGAGCCCAGGGAGGGCCCTGTGCCAGCTCTGCTCCTTCCCTGCTCCTCTGGGACTGCTCAGGGACATCACCCCTGCCAGAGTGACTGATTGTCCCCTTGCTGCACCTCTGTCCCCATCAAACAGCAAAAACATGTTTGGAGCTGCTGGAGAGAACCCAGAGGAGGCCACGGAGCTGCTCCCAGGGCTGAGCCCCTCTGGAGCCAGGCTGGGAGAGCTGGGGGCGCTCACCTGGAGAGGAAAAGGCTCCAGGGAGAGCTCAGAGCCCCTTCCAGGGCCTAAAGGGGCTCCAGGAGAGCTGGAGAGGGACTGGGGACAAGGGCTGGAGGGACAGGACACAGGGAATGGCTTCCCAGTGCCAGAGGGCAGGGCTGGATGGGATATTGGGCAGGAATTG
>VZRS01002082.1:0-24819 GCA_013398055.1 Ifrita kowaldi
GTCTGCCCCAGGCAAACCACGGGACTCACACAATGTTCGATGGGTCTTTCTGCAGTCACAGTGTAGTGCCAAGCAGCAAGGCCCCAAACATCAGATACTGCTCCCTGAAGACGCTGGGTGGGAAGTCCAGTGACATCAGTCTGCACCTGAAGCCAAGCTGGCACATACACACCCAGTCCTGTAAATTCCTGAAGAACAAGTCAGATAAACAGCTCTCTGCTTCCCCGGGCAACAAAGCATCTGAGTCTGCAAGCCACTTGCTCTTGCAATCCCTTTTCTGTAGAGCAGAAGGCAGATAGTTAATTAAATACAGCACAGATAATGAAACAGCACAGAAGATGTATGTTACAACTGTGCATTACCACGTTTTGACACTGACTTTGGAACCAGAGCAGAAACATTCAGGTCAACTCCACAGTTGGTATATTCTGCCTCTAATACTTCTAGTTCAGAAAAAAAAATCATAAAACTACCTAAACATCATCAGAAAATAACCTTATTCATGGTAACACTCTAGCCAGGCCTTGTAGCTTTAAATAACTGTCCCCTAATCAGACAATGAGCTCCTCATGAATATACCCACATTTTAAGCAACCATGACTCCAGGATCTCAAAATCAACGTATTTCAAAGCTGACTGCCTCTCTTATGACATTCTCATACCATGACGTTGAAAGTTGAATTGTCTCTTTTCACAATATAAGGGAAAAAAACAAAGAGGGAAAAGGAAAATTACAAAAATGTAATCCTTCAGCTGAAAGCACTAGTTGGAATATATTGGGAATTACAGCTTTATTTTGCTTTAGTGATGCTGAATTTCTGTTTTAGGCATTTTAAATAATCACCACAAAGTAAGATGCACAGTTTAAATTAAGAATAAAGAAACTAAGTTTGGCACAAGTGCTCCAACAATTTCCAAATGCTTGAATAATCAAATATTGTATCTCCTAGCAGATCACCTTGGCATAAGGTGTTTTTATCATGTCCTCTTCTACTGTGCCTAAGAGTCGTGAAGAAATTAGTTATATTTAGATTAAGAATTAATATCAGTTTGAAAATAAACCACATCAAATAACAGGTACTAATACCTGTGGGAATATTGGTACCTCACACCCATCTCTCAACGGTTTTAGAAAGCATCTGTTAATTTATTTCACACACATGTATTTACATTGAAGGAAATTCACACCACTGAAAATACATTTACACATTCACAGATATACAGTTTTGCACTCTCTCCTGTGTTAAGACCAGGCACTCAGCTCTTCTATCTCTGCAATAATGACAACATCAATTTTCAGCAGATCAAACAACTGGCAGGTTTGGTGGATTTTAAACATCATCATGCTCTGTATGTGGTCATTATATTCTTCAAGCTTTTAGATGGCAGATTATTCCACTGAAGAAAAATGCCTCTTGCATGGCATTTGCATAAGCTTCTATAAATCATAAGCATATAGATATAGTTTCTGTTTTACTGTGTTATCAGTGATCCTTACGCTATAGAGTTCAGTTATCCTTGTAGTAGTTATTAAAGTTGATTCGCAGCAGAAAGTCCTCCAAATGTGGTTGGTATCCTCTATTTACAAGCTTTGTTACCACTGGAAGAAAACCAAAAAAAATAAAATTAGCTTCAACTAAGATTAATATTGCAAAGTCATCCTTGACAGTATCTGTGCCTTTTAATTAAAAAAAAAAAAGCATAATGCAGAAATCTGAGGACAACAGAAACAAATGTATATTTTAATGTAAAAAAAGTCCAATATTTCTTTCTGGAATTATAAATTATTTCAAATAAATGCAAAAGAAAGACTATGCGTCAGTTTTAAGTGAAAATGCATTATTCTACCAAAGCATTTCCTTATCAAGTTGCTTTCATAGAAACACAGAAATCATAGAATCTTTCACAATAATATGGTGTGTTCTTATCATAATTTCAACTGACCAGGAAGCATGTTTAGGTCCTCAGATGACCTCTGTGAAAGAAGCAGCTCTGGTGAAGTTTTCTTGAGCAAAATCCATTGTGAGAGAGAAAACCACAGAAATTTCTAGGACAAACCCCTCAGGCTCTATGAACAAACAAACTGACTGCTCTAAACATCCTCCACATTTCCTTAATTACAAAGGAAAAAAGCCAATAGGAACTTCCTGAGCTCACAAACATCCCATGCACTAATATGAAGGGAATCAGCAAGCAGCAGCAGCATGCAAGGAAGAAGGGGAAGTGTACTATTATAAGTTAGAGCCCGAGCCAAAGCCATTGAAGTCCAGACAACTTTGTATTGGCTTTCAATGGATTCTGGGTCAACCTACTGTGGAAAGAGAGCATTTTACAATACGTGGTGACTGAAGGTACAAGTGGAGATGAACAAGCACGTATTTGTTTCGTAGTGCTTAATAAAGAGGGTGTAAAGAACTTGGTCACTCATCAGATTTCCTTACGGAACGGTCTATTAATCTCTGTCCATGAAGCAACCATAGATCTCGTAGTATGGGCTTAGGTGGCTCCCACAGGTGTTCTGACTTCCTGTAGAATTTGGAAGCAGCCATTCTAACTCATCCTGAAATATCTGTTTTTGGTCCTTTGACACCATTTTTGGACACCCTTAAAGAATAAAGAGGGCAGCTCATTTCCTGAAGAATATAATCGGAACTAGAAAATATTCTACAAGAATAGATCTAAGAAAAGCAGTTTCACCTCCTTCAGGAATTCAAGATTTCCTAAAAAAAAAGGAACCCAAATCCCATGAACCACCTTTGTACTAGAGGAAGGATAAGTAATGTACTAAAAACACAAGCAAGATATGAAAGACAAATGGAAGGTAACCATTTCATCACATTATAGCCTAAGCTGACAATGAGATGAAATTTTATCATGGTAAAGGAAAGAACTTCTGGAAAATGATCCATGTAGTTGAAAAACACTTGCCTGGAGCACGTGCTAGGAGGCTCTCTGAGTTAGGTCAACATGGGAATCGGAATTTTCAAATCTCATACCAGCGGCAAAACTCAGCTATTGCATATATATCTAAAATTACTTCTAAGTGGTATCTAACTATCTCTGATTGCTGCCAATAAAAAGTTCCAGAACTCAATTCCAGAGAAAAGAAAAAAATGTATGCACGAAAGTACAGCTAAATACCAAATACTTATTTTGTAAATCAGCAAAAACTTACAGTCAGTTTTGAAATATCTGTTAGATTTCTTGTGTGGACATCTTAATTGATGTATATGCAGATCTTTGCAAACCACAATAATGCAGCTTTCATTTGGGAACTACATTTCCAACGCTCCCTAAGTATACACATCTCCCTACTTTTACATTATACTACCAAAACATTCTGGTTGTCAGTTGATCTTTTCTTCCATCTACAATTTATGCAATTTCTTACCTTTGAATAAGAAATGGGAGTAATACTTGAAGGTATTGTATGACTGCTGCATCAGACCAAAGTTGGGATGAACAGCCATTTGCTTCCCCGCATCGAAGCTCCACGACTGAGAGATGAGCTGGCTGCGGAACTTCAGAATAAGGCTGAAGATGCTATGTATAATGTTCATCACAGGGGCTGCCTTCTCTGTCAACAAACCCCTAACAGAAAAAAAACAACTTCAGGAATTAGCTGATTACATCTTGGGGTGTCTCCGTCATGTATATCCCCTATCATGGCTTTATGCCAAACAATTAATTTTGTGCCTTTTCTGTGTCTTTAAACTGAGCTTGAGAGAGAAAAAAAAACAAANAAAATTTCTTTTTTTTTTCCCGAACCTAGTGGGGGCAAGGGTAGTTGTAACCTAGTTTTCTCTCAGAGGATATATTGCTAGATTTGGCCAAACCGGCACATGTAATTTCTTGGCTGTAAGACTACAAATACAAAGGAGTGACAATCCTTTAGGTTAAAGACAATTGCTCAAAAGACTGCAGCCAACAGATTTTAAACAAGGTTCCTAAATCTAACACAGTTTGCTTGCACTTTCACAAAACTTTTATTTGCCCTAGTGTATCTGATTTCTAGAATGACATCTGCATTTGCAAAAGAGATGACATTTAACAACACCATGCTCTGAGTTTCCTTAATCTCCTCTCATCCTACCACCTGCTATCCAAAGAGCAGCTCTAGGCAAGTCTTTTCTGATTAAAACGGAAAAAGAGAGACATGAGAGATTTCTTTTCTTGTTTCTATTTTCTGTTTCTTATCATCTCCCTCCATCTCACCACTTCATCATTTCAGTGTACACTCTTCAAGAAGAAACCAAATTAACTGTAGCTCCTTTCCTTTTAGTCACACCAACCCTCTGCCTCGCCAAGGGGTAACCAAGGGGCTAAAAGCCTGTGATTCCTACAAGACAGGTGTCTCTTGCACTGCTCATAAATCTGGACAGAGGCATCTTTTTGTCCTTTCCAAGTCCAGCCCTGGTCACTGCACATTTATTAAAAGCACATACATTGTACAGGAGAGGCATTTTTCATCCTTTAGCAAGGCTTACTGTGCATGCTACTCACGATGAATGAAACAGCAGTAATTTACAAGGCTATTAACAAGGATGGGGTGAAAGAAAAAGAACTGTGGCAAGTGTGCCCTTAGTTTAGGGCTCTTAGTTTAGAGCGGTCCTGAGTAGACTGGGAACTTGCAGAGGCATGGTGAACAGGAGGAGTGGGAGGTAACTCAAGCAGTCCAGGGAAATGAAAAGGATGGATAGCTGAGGAAAAGTATCAAAGTACAGACCTTGTAAGATGCTATGCAGTTTGTCTCTTACATAAGAATACTTTCACATGTTAAGACTACTTAATGTGTCATGTAGAAGTCAGTTTTGCACAAATACATTAGGCTAGGACTGGCCACTCCCTTAACATGTATTTGAAGTAAAAATAAGTATGGTAGCTTGCCTGAAGATTGCTTTGTTGAGGTATTCAGCATGCGTTCTGTGAATTTCTTCTAGGTTGCCCACAGAAGACAGTTTGTTTCCAAATTCACACCATGTAACATGAAGTATCTGATTAGCAATGTAACCTTGAATTACTTTCACAAAATGCTGCATCTCATGTTTGTACAGCTGGAGCTGTCGAAACTGAACAGAATTTGATGCGCGACTCACTAAAGCTGAAAATAAAAGAAGAAATATGTTATTTTTAAGGAATGAAGGTTTTTGTTAGTAGAGTCTGTTTAAAATTCCAAGTAAGATTTTTAAGAAAATTGTGGCTTTTGAAGTTTGACATGAGTGTGTATAAGCAATTGTCTTGCAGAGGGTGCTGAAGGACTTTTAAACAGGATGCTCTCTCATTCACTTATCACACTTACCAGTGCGCTTCAAGTGAAACCAAACATCCTTTAGAGTCCAAACCATGTGCTTCAGCTGAAGCAAGAAGGAGAAAATCTTGTTGTATTTATTCATGCAGCTCTCAGTAATGACAATGTTCAGAGGCCAGTCAACCTACAAGAAATAACAGTGCTGACCATACTACATTTTTTGTTAGAAATTATAAGATTATTTAAAATACAAGTGTTTCAATAATTAGTATGTATTTTAATAATGTAATGCAATGGTCAGGCTAAGTAAATCCTGTAGTTTCCATTACACAATTATTTTACTCCATTCTTAGATACTGCGTTCTTATGAACATATTCCCTTTACCATTGTACATAAGAACCATGGCTAACTGCAGTATTCTACCTTGCTCCATGTTTTCTTACCTTGTACCTGAGCTCTAAGCAACTCAGAGCATCTGGTGCATTGGGCTTGAACATTTCTGGGAGATACTTGAGGGCAAAAGAAAGATTGGAAGCAAGTTGGGTATCACCATGAAGACTGTACTGTAGTGCTTTATTTAAGATGGAATTAAGAACCAGTGGATTCAGCAATTCACCAGGTGTTTGTCCTGATCCAAGCTAGGGATAAAAAAAAAACAAACCCTAATTACACCATATTAGTAAAAAGTCTTGGCTCCTGAATACAGGTCAATCAAAGCAGAATAGTAAAGTGGTGACTACCCTGACTTGATTGAAGTCTTTACTTCTGTCCTAGGGATGCATGAACAGCATAAGAGGCAACTTCTGAACTATTTTCTGCTCACAGCAGGAAGGTAATCTCATACCTGCACTGATTTATTTTCATATGTCAGTTGTGGTTCAGGAGCTGCTAAAAGTTCCTCCTGCAGGGAATAGAGCCTTTAGAAACCCAGGGACCCAAGTGGAATTTATCTGACTTCAATTTGCCTATCTCATCACCTCAGCACTCTGAGGTTTACAAATAAAGCTATTCATCAAGTCTAAATCCCCAAGTGCTTACCCTAGTTGGGTCTAAAGCATTTTCAGGACTCAGAGAAATGCATTAACTCTCCTACAGCTGCGTATCTCCACGGGGAACCGTCTATATCAACCCAGGCTATCCCTCCTACCTTGCTGTCTTCCCCATGAACACAGCAGTAAGTCATGAAAATACTGCCTCATCAGAGGGCCCAGCGCTCTCTTCAATATTCCCTCCCCTCTGCTTTCTACTTGAGGATATTTAAGGTAACAGTAGGTAGCTTGCAACACAGGCCTTTCCGCTGGATTTTAGCAAATGGCAACAGGCTTTTCCAGCCTTGCTGCCAGCAGACAGGAGGGGACAGCAACAGTGCAGCAGTTTTCACAGGGAAGAGTGAAATACCCTTCCATGAGTGCTTATCTGTCCAAGACCCGTTTTCTCTGTCCCCACAATGTTAACAGAATTCCTTGCCTCAGACTTCTCAACACAGTACAACAGAGGAAAATTCCACAAGCCAGGATTCTAATTCACACCATTCCCTCATTCCCAGCCAAATCAATTCAGAAGCACCAAGGTAAGGCAGACAACCCAAACACTAGGGTTAAGAAAACAAAGCAAATACCTTCTCAAACAACAGGTCACTGAGTGACTGAGCAAACTCTCCGTCTTCCATTAACAAAAAGTGTCTCAATGCTTCAAAATGCTTCTCTACGTTCAGCTCCACAAAGTAGTAATCAACTATTGCTTTGTTCACAAGAGAAACACTAAGAATAAAAACACAGAAAAGGCACTACACTTACATGCAACTCCTTCCTTACTGTTAACATTCAGCTGTGGCTACATCAGATTAATGCTCCAGTACTTAACTCTGACATCTAAGACAAGATGCTATTCATATAAGCCAAAAACATGAGACATAAAATCTTCATCCAGAATGTACCAGAATTAAAACATACCAGTTCAGGGAATTGGGTTTTGAACAATACTGGGGAAGTATTTTAGGACTGGCTACATACAATGATCTTTAGGACATGCTGCTGGGCCTGCAGCAACATTTTATCAATAGCCTTCTTATCTCTGTCACCTACACAAACAGATTAAGAAAGACTATTAAATCCCCAGTAAGAATATACTAATTGATAAAGCTCTGTCACTAGGTATTAAGGGCAGGTCTATACTACAGTTTACAGTATAGTGTAGGTATTCAACCTAGCTTTAAATAATTTAACTTGCCTATCAGGGATAGGCTAATTCTGGCAGCACACAACTCAGGCTCTTCACTTTGGTTTGCTAGATGCATGAATCTGAACACAGATCATCCTGGTAGCCAACCAGATGTTTAAAATTAAGTTAGACAATTACATCTTTCGACATTGCACCAAACTTTGAGTATAGCATACTCAGGGCTAGCAGATTGAAATGCAGACTTACAGGAAAGCAGATTCTGAAAGGAGAGCCTGTGAGTAATTGTTTTCATGACAAAAGCTAATCTTGCACTAAGTAACAAAAACTTATTTAAAATACTACTAGATATACTAACTAAACAGTCCAACATATATGTGGTTTCCCTATATATCCCAATAAAAACAAGAACAGCTTCTACAATACTTCGAAACAGCCTTGAAGCTGGAGTTCACACAGAAACATAAAATATACCCTGATCAATATGATGAGCAATCAAAAGATTTTTCTGTTTTTACTCCCTTAGCTTTCATCATTCAAATAAAAACTAGCACACATATTATAAAGAATACACCTTCTTTTTAGAAGAACAGGGAAACTAATGGTGTCAAAATCACTGCTGCATAATCTACAAGCTGGAGAGTGAGCACTTCCCTCTGAGCCCTTATAGTCCAAACAGACACTCAAATTTTTAATTTGCACATAAACGTCTAAGTTTATGTTACTATTTATCAGGCAGATCTGATGAACAGTAACATTCTAAATTAGTAATACACCATTTACTGAACTACTTCTAGGAGCTAAGAGCAAATTTAAAAGATCTATGCACAACTTGGGTCTCAAAATAGAACACAACATTATTTGCAAAATTAACTGCAAAATTCCTAACAAATACTCACTGAGATACAAGTGGAGCAGTAATAGAACGTTTCATCAGCACTGGCAGAGACAAGAGCTCACTCAGCTGTACAGCAGTTTCATCCGTTGCAGACTGCACTACAGGATCCACAGGAAACGTGTATGATCTTGGTATCACGTGATGCAAGAGATGAGAAACTGGTGGTTCTGCTAAATTTAAAAATACACAAACAGTGTAAGTTCTTATACTTAAGAAGCTTAATAATATGTTCCTATTAAACTCTGTATACAAACACCTCTAGGTTAGAAAATCACAACATGTCAAAATGTATTTCTCATCTTTGTGCCTAGGAGCAAATTGTTTGGCTATTGCTGTTCATAACATTGGTAATTTACTGGTTAGTCATGGGTTTTGTTGGCATTCAGCTTTCTTAGTGAAATTTACTACATCTTCTATTGATCTACTGTTCCAACAGTTCTACTCACACATCAAATCATAACTATCTTGATACTTTTCAATACAATACTGATCCGATAAGGCTTTCAAATAAGCTTGTTCTTTCTTCCATACATCTTCCTCTTCCCCTTCCTCCTCCTTAGTTGTGGGAGCATTAGCTTCAGAAAATAAAGTTTCTTGAGGCACAGTATCTTGTGGAATGGCCTTTTCAGGTTCTTCTCTCTAAAATTCATAAATGGACAAATTTTATGAGAGATGCTGGCTTTGTCTGCTCAGGCTTTATGTGTTCGTACAGGTAACTTGCGTAGCTATTCCAAATGAAAAGAGAAGACCCTACTCACCTGTATGTTTCACACATGTAAAAACAATACGATTTTACAGTGACTACTAGATTAAAAGAGAAATTTATTACCTTAACTACCAGTGTGTTCAATTCTTCAAAGGGAAAATAAGCCCTCTCAACAACTACTTTTGTTTCTTACCTGTAAACTCTGTGAGGAATCTGGAAAAGGGTCCTTGTTGACATCATCTGCAATTACTGTAAATACAATTAAAGTCAGCATTTAATTAGACCTACTTATAACACTTGGTTAATACCTCAGATCTGCTCCTAAAGTTGTTCAAAATTCGTGTACAAACGATCACAGAAACAACCACACCAATAACAGTACCTCCCCATAGCCCCACTCAGGCAGTTTTATGCATATTCTCTACTTAAGAGCCCTAAAGGTCCTGTTTCACAAAGATTCAGGGTAGATTTTTTTTAATGTTCTCTTTCTTGCACATAGGAGACAAGATTAAGCTCAAATTCTTTCCTCTGAATTCTAGCACTATATGAAAAGTTATGCAGGGAATTAAGTGGAATAAGTAAGGAATAAAGTACCCATATAGAAAATAAACATTCAGAGGTACTTTCACAAGACCTTTAACAAATGCTGACTGAATAAATCTAATTTTGTTTTACCTTCTTGTTTCTTTTCTATCGTATTTTCCTTTTTATCATCTTTAATATTAGCATCAGGAAAGTCTGTAACACTGTCAGATATGTGTGACTGTGGCAAAGTCTCTTCCTTAACTTGGGATGGTTTTGCTTCCTTTCTGCTTCCTTCAGCAGGAGCTAACTCTTCACTGTACAGAAGTGTCTGAACTGTGGAGTCAGATGAAGAACCCGAAGTGGTTTTACGATGAGGTATGGGATCATTTTCTGTAGACGGGGCCCACTTCCCTATTTGGATGCTTGACTGGGATGCGTGTCCAAATGGGCTCGAACGGCATTTCAAAGGCTCTGGATCCGAGACCAGTTCTCCGATTTTGATGTGCGACTGTGAAGCGTGCCCATGGATGTTCCAACGAGGTCTGCCCGACACCACCTCTGACACGTTTTCACCAATCTTGATATTGGCATCAGATGCATGACCATGGCTGCTCCATCGAGGCCTTGTGGGAGCTACATTTGACACATACTCTCCGACCTTAATATTGGCTTCTGAAGCATGTCCATGGATGTTCCACCTAGGCCTTGAGGTATCTACCTCTGAAGCATATTCCCCAATTTTAATATGAGCTTCAGAAACATGCCCATGAATATTCCATCGGGGTCGTCTAGATTCAACTTCAGAAGTATAGCTGCTGCTTTTTATATGGGAGTCTGAAGGATGCCCATAAGGACTTGAACGTGGCTGGTAAGTGTCCACTTGAGGTACATATTCTCCCACTCTAATGTTGGCATCAGATGCATGTCCATGAATATTCCACTGAGGCCTTATGTCATCCACATCAAATACATTTTCCCCAACTCTAACATGTCCCTGCCAAGCTGCAGATGGTCTGAGAACTGTATTAAAATCATACTCGCTTTGCTGATGCAATGGTGCACTGTCTTCTTCTGGTGCTTCTCTCAAGACTGGCTGACTTTCACTTACTTGCAAAGTCTCAGAAAGATCTGAGTTAATATTTCGGAATGCTTCATCTAGTAAAGATCCTTGCATCCTAACGGCAATAGGCTGTTCAACTTGTGACTTTGATAAGAAGTCTTCTATATTCACATTGGATTCAGGCAAGGAGTCAGCACTGAATAGAGGACTGCATGCTTTCTCTGAATTTTGGAGATTGCTTTCAGATCCTGCTGCTTTAGGCTGAAAATGCTCATCAGCATTATTATTTGCTGGCTCTGGCATGGGCAGTGCTTTGTCCGCAGAAGCAGCATATTCCTGTTCAGGCTCAGATTCTTTTCTGCCAACTGTCTCATTAGAATGCAGAGGTTTCACAAAAGACACCTAAAAAGAAATAATTATTACACTGTATGGCTGGGCACATAATCAACCTACTAATTAGGGTATCACTTTATTACAAGATAAAAAATTTTCCGACTTTTCTGATGTTCTATAAATGATAACTGCTCACCTTGCTGTTACAGTGAACCTTGTGTTTACTGAACTGAAATGAACCATGAAATGAAGTCCCTTTAGGGAAACCTGGAATAGCAACTTGAAGTTTATGTAAGAAAATACACTGACCTGTGAAGGTGAATCTTTCTCAACAGGGTTTTTATCCAAAGCCAACTGGCACTGTTTATAAGGAATAATATCTAATTTTCTCCTGTAGTTTCCATCTGGAAGTTTTTCAAGCATTTCCTACAAGTGAAAAAAAGACAGAAGTCTTTAAGTACCAAGTATCAAATTTTCTGAATTACATTTCTTAAATGTTTTTAGCAGGTACCTCAATGCGTTTTTGATCTTCTAACAGAAACTTAAGTCGGGCAGTTTCCAACTTGTGGCGCTGGATTTTCCATAATGTTCTTTGTTCCCTACGGGCTGCATCATCAGACAGTTTGCTATAATGGTCAATTAATTCCTGCCTAAATGAAGGTAAAAATAAAGCTAGGTTAAAGATTTTTGCATACTGATTTTCATCTTCCCTTTTAAAGAATAAGACTTTTGAGCACTTCAGAACTGAGAACTGGTTCTTAAAATGTAGAAGCCAGAGGCTTCAGTCACAGAGAATATACAGGTGGAAAACACAGGACTGTATTCTCAGTCAACATATATTTCTGTAACTATTTTTAGTAGGTCACTCATTTGTCTTAAGTAATTTTAGATGAAACAGAAGAAAGTGAAGTATCAATCTAACTCCATCTGCTTTTTACTTCTGCTTTGACATACATGTGACCATTTTTGCTGTGGGCTCTGCTTTTAAATTGTAAGATGTAATAAAATTTTTTCCTGAAATTTTGACTATAACAAAACCCAGACTGGATAAGGTTGGCACAAATGAGTGGGTCCCAGATTTTTCAGCCACTAATCATTCCTAACAAAATTGCTCATAGATTAACAAAAATCCTTACATCCATCTTCTAACTGCAAACATTACCCTTGTAGAACAATGTCTAGCAACTACTAGCACCATAAATTTTAACATACAGTAATTTTTTCCTGAGGTCTTTATGATAGTTTTGGAGACTAGTCAGACACATTTACCTCGCCTTTTTTTCCAGTTCTTCTTCTAAAGCTTTCAGTCTTTTTTCTCTCTCTCTGAGCTCTCGGGCATAGCTGAAATCATCATCAATCTCCTCCTGCTTTATCGCAAGACGACGCTGCATAAATATTTAACACTTTTAAAAGCCGCTCTCAATACCATCTGTAATGCACATGTCTGCAAGACATTCTTATTTGTACCCCATGAGCTATTAATTCAACTGCAGTACAACATATCCTTTCATTTATCTGCCTAAGAAATACACTTGGTCTCTAGAAACACAGAGAGATACCTCTTGGTCCTTTGCAAACTGTTCTTTCAGCTTCTGAAACTGTTCCCGTTTCTTTGCATCCAAAGCCATTCGTTCTGATATCTGTTTGTCTGTATTACAATAAAAATAGTTAGTTTACATTAACAAACACACCAGAAAGCACATAAAATGCCGCTATAACTTACCACTAATGGCTTTTAGTACTTTGCTAGCAGTTTCCCTTGCATGAACAATTAATTCTTGTTTGGCTATTTCCATATGCAAATCCTAAAAAAAAAACCAAACCAACCAAAAAGCCAAGGTGGAATCTTTTCTATTATTTTAGACTTGAAATACACAGTTACGAAGACAGATGCACATTTTATAATCGTTATTAATCAATTAATACAATACAGAAATATGAATAAAACAAGTAAGTAAATGGAAAATCTACAAACTAGTATTGAAAGTTAATACTCCAGATTTTAAAAGAAACCAAATCCATCTGATATATACACTAAATTGATGGAATCTGAACGCAAGAATTCTCTTTGTAGCTAAAATGTTCCAAAAAAACAATTAGCTATGGAAATTACAAATAGTCTTATCTGGTTACTAATTATCTTATCTCATTTGTTAAATTAGAATTAAAAAATCTTTTCAGTAGGAGGACAAATCTCCTGCTGCAAAGAACTAGGATTGAAGTCTAACACTCATTTAATATACGAAAAGGCCGAAAATGTCAACACACCACCCATACTTTTAAAGGCTGTATTAAGTAAGTTTATTTGCTGTAATAGCAATTAAAACTGCAATTAACCCATGAAAAAACTCTGACTATACATACAAATTCTTTAGAGGTTATAAAAAAATGAAAATTGAGTATTTAAAAACAATTACAATGATGTATTTATTCCTTTACTCATTTACCTTTTCTTCCTTGCTTATGGAACTGTATCGGGCAATTCTTTCCATTCGACCTACATACACTGCACAATCTCTCTCTATTTCTTTCAGTTCTTCAAGTGAAAAAATAACTGAAATCCGGGGAACAGGTATATCTGACCAACATATATAATGCTGAAAAATGAAAAATTTCCTTTTAAATACATTTTTAAAGTGTAAAATTTTGTATCATGAGTTCACATTATATATTTTTTTAACTTAGTCATGCTTCAAGACACTGACACAAACATCCATACAGGATCTAAGGTTTTTATTAGTATCATCTTTTAGCATTTATATAACTCAAAGGAGGAGACAAAGGTACAACAGTCCACAACTTGGATCACAGGTCAAATTCTTAGAGTTCTGTCTTTGCCACTGAAAACCTAATGCATACATTTATACTAATCATGTTCTAAATGCCTCAATTTTTCCTTTTCTGAATATCCAGATTAACTGAGTATGGGTAACTCAATGCTGAATGCATCTCTCTCGTCAAAAGTCAGGTTTTGTTCACTTACAGCCCCCACAGATCCCCATTCAGTAGGAACTCTCTAGGACAGAACTAACACACCCATAGGAGAGAGCTTTGCACAAGAAAAAACTCTCAAAACCACAGCTAGTGCACACCACAGGGAACCTATTCTGTAAGTATCCTTGGTCTTCCTACTCTGCCTCCACATCCCTAAATCCTGAAGCTATTCTATTAAGTGCAGAAAACAGATAACTGAGCTTGAAGGAAAAAACCAAACAAGTGCACAAGCACACTCACACTGGATTCCCCCAGTCTACTGGTAAAAGTCAGAAGATGGGATGCCCCGGGCTGTATTCCTGAGAGTGTATTAGCCTAAGCAGAAGGGAAGGCCCAGCTCTTGAGGGCATTACCAAAAAGGGATGAAGTGTGCCTGGCACTCTCAAGACAGATGGAAGATGATTGAGCCTGGGTGCCATATGACCTGGGGGTAGATACTGCCTTAGTGATGCATAAAGCTGTAACTTACCGGGAAGTGATGGCTGACGCTTTATAAAGAGCCCAGTACTCCTGGCACACCTGAGTCATGGCTTGGGAATGGTTATCGGAGCAGACTCAGGAGAACTGGCAGAGGGACATTTCACCAGAGGTATTAGGCTTATACCTGACACTACATAGCTGATAACGAGCTGCTCTGCTCTGTCAAGACTGAGCAGCTCTGAACTTAATGAGAATACTAGCTACCTGGGAATGTCTACAGACTTTGGACACCTCTCTGGTCGTTTTATTTTTGGACATATATAGAGAAGAGGGAAGACACAAAGTAGCTTAACTGTTTTTTTAGCAGGGACGAGAATTGTTCTGCAAAATACCAATAAACAGAACTATTTAAGCACTTCTTGAAAATGTGGTGATACAGCTGGAAGAGCTATGCAGGACTGAGCCAAGACCTGGTAAGTGAGGCAGCTTTATTCCAAAAAGGAGTAGTGCAAGAAGTGGAAGGCACTTGCTTGGACACATAAAACGTTTTTGCTCTCAATACAAAGAAAAGAAATACAGCATGTGCATTGTATACAATACATCTGATGGTATTAAAATGTCTACTTCTGCAGTGAAGTGGTAGAAAGTAGAGTGGATAATCAGCTCACAAGTATGTGAGAGCAAGTAATTGCCTTTCCTACTTAGGCAATACTGGGTTTTGACAAAGGAGTGAACTTGCTAAAAACCTAGACTCTTGCTCTAGAGACATGACTTTCTCCATGTAATAGGAACAAATCAATCCAAAACTTACCCTAGGACAGCACAATTTCAGCAAGTTTATGGTTTTCCCACATATGTATACATCATTAGCAATATGTTTAAGAAATACAGGGACACAGTCTTCTACTTCTTTTGAAATCAAAACATAACCATGAGTCCAGTAATGTTTATCTACGTAACAAAAAGATGAAAGTATATATATTAGTTATTTCATTAACAGCACAAATTATACAAATTAGAAATGCTCCATATATATACTGTACCTCTGAAGCAAAGATAATCCTCATTCACCTGAATCATAAATTCTCCATAAACATCTCTGAATACACCACTGTATACCCAGTCATAGATAAATCTAAAAATAAAAATTGTACAATATTAAAAATCAATCCTCTTGCCTTCTCACCTTTGTAACCAAGCAGTTAGTATGTTCTTCAAAATCCCAAAAGACACAAGCTATGGGCAGGATAAAAAATGCAGCAATTAAGTGCTGTGACACTGATACTTAAATATACAGGAGATTGTGGCTCTACACTTTTCCTTAACTATTTTTATATAGAACATTTCAGTGATAATTAGTTTAGATAAGAGAACAGTGCCTCAATTAAAACAACAGTTTTATTTCTGCGTATCGATTTACTAAATATATATCAAAAATGTATAGAAAACTTTGCAGCACATCAAGGGCACAGCGAGAGAAAAGCAGAAAGGATTGTTTTAAATAGAGGCAGGGAGAAACTAAAAGGGTATAAAACAAAGATGCAATACCAAGCACTTTTTCCCCAGACCCAGAGGCATTTTTAATGTACATGCAATAATGAGAACTACTATTTTGGCATATTTATTAATGCTTTTCATATTTTCTCTGTGTGAGCCAAACTTCTGAAGAAATAAAAAACCCACAATTTTTTATGCAACACAATCTGAGGCTATAGATAAAAAGGCTCAGAGGTCCTTGAAGATATTTTTTTTTTTTTAGTTAACACTGTGCAACAAAGAGGAAGCATTTTAACACAGCAACCACTGTTCAACTTTAACGTTCTAAGTAAAAAGTTAAGAACTTCTGAAGTATTAAATCTGATGCTTCTATGATTTGAGCAACAACTTGTATTATTTAATTTCTTTCTGGTTAATAAACGAGTGGGATAACACTTTTTGCAGATAATAGAGGCTTCCTCCCAGGCCAGTCCTGATCATGCATAATTGATGCTTTAACAGATATCTGCAGCAAATTTAGGAATCCATGCAGCAAGTATCACACACTACTGTGATACTTCCAGATTTTTTTAGGTTCCATGTGATGCCCTTGGTGTTTCAGAAATCTGACTTCCTTCTATAAATAGCAGGGTAGGAGCTGTGAAGATATTTCAGTGAGGCTTCTGGTAAATCTGAAATTAAATTTCTCTGAAGCTCATTTCACGTAGAAGGAAGAAAACACAAGAAGGGTGGCCATGGGAGGAATCTTAAATTTTGAGCATTTTGACAGTCTTTTGATTTCTCTTATAAGTATCAATATGTCTATTAAGTAACATCGCAAACTGATGATGGACTACAACTATAATTCCTGCAAATAGCTATTAAAAAAAATTTACCATCTCTTTAGATGTCTATAAACTAATAATTTCTAAATTGATGTGCACTGCTTAATAAAACTGTTGCAATCCAAGGGACTCTACTTTTAATTACTCCTATTATCAGTTAGTTACATCTACTTAATGAACAACAGATATTTTATTCATTTTTGCTTACTAAAAAGCCCACAACAAAAAGACAGTGGAAAAAAGCATTAACTCCCCCAGTTTGTAGAACAAGGGGAAGTTGCAGTTTACAGTTTCAGGATTTTAACTCAGGTATGAGGAAAAAAAAAAGTTTATTCAAGTCTTATATTCCAGTATGAATTTCCACGGCCAGCAGCAAGAAATAAGTCTTATTTATATATATTTATTTACTGATCTAGCCACACATAAACCCCTTAGGTTTTTATTGAGCTGAGAGGGAAAGAATAGCAAAATTAATTAATTTTAATATATATTGCAGATACAGACACACACTTTTTCTGAAAATGTTAAAAGCCATTGTTAAACACGCAGACTTCCTCACCAGATCACCAGTTAATTCATAACTCATAGTTCACAACTCTTAAACTCAATTATGCAGAGAACACTATGGACACACCTTGTGTATGGCTCACAGCTTGTCTTCAACAAAGACAGAAGAACTGGATAATGCTCATTGCTACAATTGTTGAGAGCCTCTTTGTACAGATATGAAAGCAATTTAACACCCTAAAAAAATGAAAAAAATTCTAACATTAGGCAACAAACTTCATTACAACTTTAATAACAAAAGACTCATAAATACATGGCTTTACATGTTTCACTGGACACAGAAGGCAGGATTCATCTCACTTCCTCCATCTATCTGCAGTTAAGATCACTTTACCTGAGCTAGTTACCTCAAGCTCACTTTATCATCTTTAGAGTGAAACAGGTATGTTTAGAGTGGGATTCACATGACTAGAAGGCTTATTTTGGGCCCTTTGTTTATTTGAGGAATTGAAAACACAGGACAAAATTCCAAATGTTTAAGTATCTGGGGAAAGGACTATAGTGTTCTAACTGGAGGTCAAGGATCACAGCTTTGCTAGCAGAGAGACCAACACTAAGTACTTAATGCAAAATCCAACATAATTTTGAAGAATATTAACACCGCAACCCAAACCAAACATAAAAACATCAAACAAAAATCACCGTAGGAAATGAAGCACCAGCTCCACCACTGATCCCCTGGGTCGTTGTTCCTATGCCACAAAGCTCAGCTAAATACCTAAAAAACAGTATTAAAACATATATAAAAATTTCAATCAGAAGTCTCCAAGATCACAGTGATGAACTTTGCTGAATTTGAATATGGTTCAACAATCATACTGTACCTGCTGAATGATAACAGGGATAACAAACAAACTGTGTATAAAGACCTTATATGTGTTCCCTAGAATATTCTAGATATTAAAAAAAAATCTGTTAAAATAGAGGAAAAATACTGATAGACTAACTAAGAATGCCCATGCAATACGGTCTCTTTCAGTGCATATGAAGAGATTGCATTTTTTCTGCTATGAAAAGCCTAAACATTTAATACCATTCTCTTACCTCAACTGACGACCTAATTTTCTGAATAGAAAGCTGATTGTTAGAAGACTTAAAGTAGGAGGTGTTGACAAAACACAGGCTCGGTAATATTGAAGATACTTTCTCAGCCCACTTGTGAATGCCTGGTATGAACAGAAAACATTTGAAGTCTTACTGTGAAAGCTGTTAACAGTCTAGCAGTGTCTCATATCAATTGCATCAGCATGAAAACAAACCTTTTAGTAAAATAAATTGCATATGCAGGTAAGGGGGACTTGTACACCAAAGTAAGGGGCAAGTGAGGGTCCATGCAACTTCAGACATTCCAATGAGCCAGATGACTCCTCTATACTCTCCATACATCCAGTGCACAGAGCCTGTACCCATGCATAGTGAAATAAAGCATCTTGGTTCAGCTTCTTTGACTTGCCCTTTGAGGAGCTCCTCATTCCCTATAATACCTAGCCAGGGAAAACTCTTTCCTTACTTTTATGCCTAACCTGGATATTGCAAAAAACTTATCTAGAACTTTATTCAACAAGGACACCTTCTTAACTGAATAACATTGCTGTAAATCGAATATTCAGGATGAATACCTTTTCATAACTAATCCTAATTTAATTCTGTGCATTAGGAAGAGATTAAATCACCAGATACTACAGAGTGTACGTACAGCTCAACATAATATACAAAGGACTGACATGGAAAATTTGAACTGAGGAAAAGTAATTAAGGCTATTAAATACCATATTTCTCTACCTCAGTTTTTATTTTTGAAAAATATGTTTTATATATATATATACACATATACACACACACACAGTGTACTAAGAAAGTTTTTGTATTTTAATTTTATACATCTTTCTGTATAAATATGTGATGTTTTAAAAGCATTTAAAAATTGTAATTCTTTAGCCCACAACAGACCACCACTAAACAAATGACACCTTGGATAACAAAGACATTTTACTGCATGTTTCAGTGCAAGAAAGCCCTCAGCACAGAGGGCTGTGATTTAAATTCAGTGGCACTATTCATTGCTGACCTGGGATGGAGTATAACACTTAAAATACTCTGCAGTTTTGTAGAATGCAGAAATCCCAGCTTTACACAAAATCAATGTCACCTTCTCTACCTCAGATAGTTGGCCCATTAAATCTAGTTGATTTAATACAGTTGTTTTACCTGAAACACAAGTCCTTTGCTGTATGAGGAATCCAAAACTGGTTGAAGAGAAAAGCGACTTAGCCGTGTGTAGTAGGTTCCATACTCTGCCACTTCCGAGAGCAGGTTATGCATTGTCTCTGGTGACGTTCCAGATACATACACCCCCTCCTTTATCACAAATGACTGAGCAGCCTAAAAGGATACAGGGAGGAAAAATAATGCAGATTCAACTATTTTGTATCTGTGTTCTGCTTGAAAATACCAAAAACTTACACACAAAAATAACAGCAGAAAAATTTTCAGTTTAGATACTCAGGTGATTGAGACTATATAGCTAGGACAGCAATTAACATTGAATAAACAGTGAATAAACATTGAATTGTAGCAAAATCGCAAGAGTATGAATGATACTTCAAATATACAGAAGAAGACTGATTATCTAATTCCATAAAGAAAATCCAATCTACAAAATTATTTCCACATCTATTTTCAAGTACTCATAAACCTATTTTCCCTTTAGAGAACTACAAATACTCTCAGCCTATTCCAGTAACATAATTACTGCAATATATAAATACTGCCTTCTTGACATTAGGCAACATTCTTAACACTAGCCACAACTGCAAGATCTCAGCAGAAATAAATGTATTGAAGAGGAAACCTCTACGAAGAAAAAAACCAAAAAGGTTTGACTAAGAAGCGCAGATAAAAATCTTCCATACCTGATTGAGTGAAAATGTAGTGGATACCACACCAATGAGGACATTCAAGACATCCTTAACCAGTTCAGGTTCTTTCATCAGCACAAGCTGAGGAAGCTGAAGTACAGTATTAGTAAACAGCTGCAATTCCCCTTCTCGCAGTTTGTAAAATTTGTCAAAAGCTTCTCTCCCAGCTTCAGTAAGATATGGTTCCTCTTTTTTACCAGGTGGGCTGTGTCAGAGTAAACACAACATTACAAGGTGATTAAGTCAAAAGAGGAAATACATCTGATACAGAAAGAAAAAAAGCATTTCAGAATTTTACACAGATGGAATTCCTCACACAAAAGTTACTTGCAATATAGTACATTTTTAAGGGAATGTGCATTCAGTCAATGAAACTGTAGCTCAAACTCAGCAGAGAGAACTATGCAAACAATTTAAACATCAGTTCAGACAGAATCCTTGACAGAGAACTACCAGCTGCTTTTGTGGCCTTCCCTGATGCAGTTTTCATACTAGCAAAACGAGGCAAATATATACCATATTTCCAGGGTTCATTAAATGCTAATATTCAAATACGTTAAAGAGAAACATGCTCAAAGTGCTAGAATGAACTTTTATTAACACATTCTACCTCTTCACAGTGAAGACTACTATCCCCTCCAAAACTATTTCTGTTTCCAATTCTTCCAAAAGTTCTAAATTCTAGTAGCAGGTATTACAAAAAATCTGTCAGGCATATGGTCTATATATGACTCTTAGACCCTTACAGTCTAAAGAGTAGCAAGAAAAACTGTCTTGTACTAGGAAAAAAGCTCAAGTGGGCTACAGTGGCTTTGAAAAATCAGAACAGGAAACTTCTGAGTTGCTGAGCTTCTAAGGCTCAGAGATCAAAAAACACTGTTTAAACAATGCCACAGTACACCACTAGATTATAATTTAAGATTACAGAAAACATACAGAGCAAAGTCTCTCCAAGAATCAGGCACACCACTGTCCATCTGAAATGTAAGGATAACTACCATACCTGCCTTTTCTTCTATCTTCCATTTTAGGGAAGCCAGGAAGCCTTAACAGGACTGCAGAGAGCTTTCTCTCAGGAGATGCACCTTCTACTCAACAGCCAAAAGAATTCAAGTCTAACTAGACCATCAAGAAACCTGTCAAAATTTTCTGGTTTGTCTACAGGACAGGAAAAGGAATACAATACTCTACAATGCTGGGAGAGATTAGTTTAATTCTTCTACAGCTCTACAATTACCACTTTCTCTTTCGAAATTGAAAACATGGAATAATTTTAGACTGAGACAAATTGCATAGCATATAAGAAGACAAAATAGTTAGAAAAATGCTGCATTTCACACAAACAGCATTTTCCTAATCCCTTTGTTTTTTGACAAGGATGATTTTATTGCTGCACTCTAAGAACCAGTTTGCTGAAATCACACAACCTTTATTCCTTTATCCCTATTAATGCAGTGTACTGAAATCTGTGAATTAAACATGCTCATTACACTATTTATACTGAGGTCATTTGGAACTAAGATGCAATGCACCTTCACACATTTGCATATGGGGCATAGTAAGTTTACCAGTAAGATCAGACACATACTACCCAATTCTTTCCCAACATCTTCGTTTGCTGGGTCCATATGTAAGCACTGCATCCCACAAGTCTATGTCTGGAGTCATGCTCGGCTCTGACTGAGAATCAGGAGTCAGATTGGATGCTGACTGGAATCCCTCATCTTCTGACTGATCTATACTTTGGGGAACCTGTCAGAGAGTTCAAATATCAGACATGAAAACATTTTGCTGAGGATACATAGAGTAATAAAAAAGATGTTTTGCTATCATTTGTGACCAAGTGACTCTACGTGACCCAACCTCTCTCACTTACCCTCCCTTTCTATCAATTTTAAAGTTTTTACTGTAAGCACTCTTTTCATTTGATGAGTCTCTACAGGTATTAATGCCAACACATAAAAAACCAACCACCTTCAAAATAACATACTACACTTGTTGGTATTGAACTTGAAACTTCCTTGTTTGGCAAGCATACAGTTCTACAACTTGAGAATCTCAAGTACGGACATTCAACATTATATAGCATTAATAAAATCATACTGCTCTGCCATTTGTTCCAGGCAAATGATCCAGGCCCCAGATCTTCCAATTTGTAAACATTTTGTTAACTATGACTAACATGGTTTGTTCCTTAATGCATATGCAGAAAATCTCTAAGCGTCCAAACAGTGTATATATACCACATCCTCAACTCCCTCTCAACAGGAGCCATATGTGCAGAATTATCCTCAATTTTAGTAAAAGACAATCACACCCATATAAAAAGCAGCATATTCCTCAAGAAATTGCAAATTTTCCAGTCTGATGGAAAGAGTTCAGCACTAACTCAAAAAGGTTCTGCCTCCTCTAGGTTACAATTTACATCCACATGTGAACACTGAATGGTACAGGAGTTTTCTATTTAATGTGTCTGCCTTCAAGTTTCAATTCAGATCCTCAATTAAGGGAATTGCAAGACCTATCCATATGTTAAGTAAAGGGAACAAGACAAAGATATAAGGGTAGGCTATAAATAAGCCTACCTACACACAGTAAAAATGGAAAGAAAGAAAAAGCCTCTAAAAGTGTATCTAGTACTTCAATGAGAATAAACCAGCAAAATAAACAGTATAGACAGCAAAAGGGGAAAAAAGATACAGTAGAAACTGAACACACTGAAAGGGTAAAAGGACAATAGGAACTAGGACATTCAGTGGGGGGAAAAAAACTAAGCAGAAAAAATGCTTTAAGATATAACAAGCCAACAATACAGCAAGTTAGGTATTGTAATCTGAACAGCAAAGCACATACATTCAGACAGGGATGCTTAGGCAGTCAGTCTGAGCACTGACAAGTAAGCAGCAACACAGAGGAGTTCAATACACAAAGCAGGCAAAAATGCAAGCAAAAGGTTGCTAGGGTGGGGAAAGCATGGATACAGCTGATAGCTTAAATTCATAAAGCCTACAGCCACATGATGGGTTTCGACACAGCTACAGGGCAAGACCAAGGTTTTTGTTATCATACATCTCCAAAAAGCTTATGTGGTTCTCTGCAAAGGAAAGGATCCCGGCTCCATCTTAAATGCCAGTGCTGTACGCTTCTATCACCAATTAAACTATTACCTACGTTTTAAAGTATAGTGTCAAACTGGCACATGAAAGCATGCATATACTTGTTACTCCAAAACAAATGATACCGTACTTTAATTGCAAGTCCAGACAAATCTGCATTGTCAGGCACTGGTGGCAAATCCAACTTGATGTCCATATCATACGTACGGCTGTGGACAAGGGCACCGAAGAGCGAGACGCGTGTTTCTTTCTCAAACTTGTCCCCAGCAGGACAGCTCTGTGAGAACAGCCCTATGGCAGGAAGTCCAGTGCCAGGTGCAGCCTCCATGATCTGAAGTGTCTGTTGAATTGTGTCGTTGAACTGACATTCTTCGTTTGATATCAGAGATTGTATGTCAGCTTCAAACACACTCACATCATAATAATCATAACCCTGGTATTTGACATTTCTCCCAACATATTTGTTGTTCAGAAAATAGTCCTTTTTTTGTGGTACCAGCTGAGGAGGACCTGTTCCAGCAAGCTGTACTAAAAGATCTAAGACAGAATTAACTTCAGTAAATGGTAAGCATTCAGCTGTTTCCAGTTCCTCCACAAGATTCTCCAGTCTATCTGCTTGAGCACCAAGGCCAGCAACTCTCAAGTTGAAAGACAGCATCAAAATTTTGTTTTTCACTGGGAGTCTGGAAACGTTTGATTGCAGCTTACGAGCCTCATCTTGAAAAAGGTTCATGAACAGGGCATTATAAGCAACCCTTTTCAGATTTTGCTTAGCCCTTCTCTTGCTGATCTTCTGCCTGCCTAAGTGAACCTTCCATGGCAAACTCGTCAAGTGTGCTTCACACAAGTCATTGAACAACTGTGTAATGCTCTCCATTTCAAATGAAACTGTCAGATTTCGGCAGTTACAGTCTGGGTCTCTGATTTCACGGGAAGGAATAGCTGAAAAATATCAGGAAAAGGAAAAAACTCATAAGGCGTATAAGAAATTGGTGAGTATGCTTTAACTTAAACTGAGACAGCCCAAAAGGAAAGAGAACTGACCTCCCACTTATTTATGACATGAGCTACAAAAATCACGCTTTAACTTCGATCACCAGTAAAGTGATGGTGCAGGAAGCTTAATTCCACATGCCCAATTTTTCTCCGCAGAAGGAAACAGAAGTGAGAACGTTGTCCTGATCTAATCCTGGATTCCTGCGGGAACACCTCTACCTTTTTCCCGGAGATACCCACCGCCTCCCTCCTAAGCGGTGGTGCCCTCAGCCGCAGCGGGCGAGAGGACGTGGGCAAGCTGCGGGTGGTGATGGTGACTGGAGGCGACCGCACGGCTGGGCTGGAGGGCACCCGCCATCACTGGGGCACTCCGGAGCACCCAACGAGGAGAGGCGGGGTGCGGGCACCCCCGGAGGAGCTGCCGGCGGCGCGGCTCCCCCTGAGCATCCAGCTGGGCCCGAGCACGGCGCGCCAACTTCCCCGAGTCCCCCGGCAGCAGCAGCAGCAGCGCCCCGCGGCGCTGCCCCCCGCCCGTGCC
>VZRS01002083.1:3682-26887 GCA_013398055.1 Ifrita kowaldi
TTTTTTTTTTTTTCTCCTCTCTCTCTTCTTTCTTCTTTCAAATGGAAATTCAGACAGTATGTGAATCTCTGGGGTTGGAAGGAGTCAGTCTCAGAAGGGGCCGGCGGCCGTGGCGGAGCTGGTGTCGGGGAGCCCGTTCTCCTGCGTGTCCTGGGCCGAGGTGCTCGCCTGCCGCTGGGCCAGCGCTGAGCTCGAGTGTTTGCACTTGGGTGAACCGCACTGACAGCTGAAGAATTTGCCTTTGATGTCCCAGAACCTGTCCCCGTAGTCAAAGCTGCAAGAGACAGACACAGGAGGGGTCAGGGAACAGCAGCAGCAAAGGGGGAGCGAGAGGGACATCGGTGCTGCCGTGGCGTCGGGGAATCCCAGGATGGTTTGGGGTGGAGGAACCTAAAAGATCATCCCATTCCATGGGCAGGGACATCTTCCATTGGAGCTCCAATGTCCAGCCTGGCCTTGGACACTGCCAGGGATCCAGGGGCAGCCACAGCTTCTCTGGGCACCCTGTGCCAGGGCCTCACCACCGTCAGTGTAGAAGACCTCTTCCTTTACCTAATCTAATCTATTCCATCCCTGCCCTCTGGCAGTGGGAAGCCATTCCCTGTGTCCTGTCCCTCCATCCCTTGTCCCCAGTCCCTCTCCAGCTCTCCTGGAGCCCCTTTAGGCCCTGGAAGGGGCTCTGAGCTCTCCCTGGAGCCTTCTCCTCTCCAGGTGAACATTCCCAGCTCTCCCAGCCTGGCTCCAGCCCTTGGAGCAGCTCCGGGGCCTCCTCTGGGCTCTCTCCAGCAGCTCCAGCTCCTTCCTGTGCTGGGCCCCAGGGCTGGGGCAGCTCTGCAGGTGGGGTCTCACCTGAGCACAGGGGCAGAACCCCCCCTCCCCTCCCTACTGCCCACGCTGGGGCTCAGCCCAGGGCAGGCGGGTTCAGGGCTCTGAGTGGACACAGCCAGGTTGAGCCTGGGGCTCTGCAGACTTCAGGGGGATCCCCGAGACACAACCCCTGGAGCAAAGGGATGCAGTGACCCAGAGCTCTCGTCCCCCCACGCTGTCCCTTGCTGGTGGCAGGGGGGTGGCACGTACCCGATCTCCTCTCCAGCCTCTATGTGCCTGGTGCTGAAGAAGGCGATCCTGGGGAAGCGCAGGTCCTGGTGGGACATGAACACCCGCACTGGGATGAGGTTGGGCTCGCACAGGTGGTTGATGAAGCGGCTGATGTTGCCATAGAAACGGGCATCGATGCAGTAAACCTCTCCATCCTGGGGAGAAACGGGGCAGCGCTCGTTAGGGCACGCTTGGAGCTTGGGAGTTACTGGATTAAATAAATGATCAGGCTGTTGGTGTCTCCATTAACACCCCGGAGAGCTCCGGGAACAGCCAGGGCAGGGCACTCACTGAGGGTTTGGAAGGACTGAAAACACACACACACACTTTTATAATCAATTTATATTCAACAGTACCCAGAAAAAAGAGTTTTCTGCACAGAGCTCTGCCCCCACACACCCCAAGAGCTGTTTTTTAACACTGGCACACCATTTCTCCCAGCCCAAGCACCAGTTTGGCACAATGGGATTGATGTTCAGTGCAGACACCTTACGGGTACCAGCCCCTGGATGGGGGAACAGGCATCTGTTCTGTCCTCTAATTGAACACGACAGCTTGGAAACACAAAGCCAGAGCCTGGAGAAAACACAGGGTTTTGCAGATAAGAGTGAAAGTGAGAACACAGAAATTCCCTTTCCAGAGAGCCCAGAGAGCAGTAATACTTTGTTTTCCTTGAAAATAAAAGAACCCCCCTCAGGGCTTTTTTATTCCAGCAGAGAATGACTGTGCAAAGCAGAGGCTTTAATTACAGCAGCTAATTTCAGTTGCAAAGAGGCCAAAAGCAAAAAGATCCATTAGTGGTGCTCCAAGTCCCTTTTGGACAAGCACCTCGGATCGTTAATGGATGAGCTGTGCCAGGTCACACTCGGGGGTGCAGGAGCCCAGGAAAACATCCCAAAAACTGGGGGAAGCACCACCCCAACGGGCCTGGAGCACACACAGTGTCACCAGCTCTGATTCCGTAAATCAATGATTTAAATGATTTCACTCCCCCAGTTTCATCCATGGAAATGCCACGGTGGAGCAGGAGGGCAGCACCACTCCCACACCCACAGCAGGACCTGGGACACTCCAATGTCACCTCACACGGGGCTGTGAGTGACAACTCAGGGAACAGGGACAACATATGACAACCCAGACAATGGCAGTGACAGCAAAACCACTCTCACCACAGCACAGATCCATTCAGGCCGTTCCTTCCAGACACACCAGGACCTTGAGGCCCCTCCAGGGTTGGGATTCACACCCTTGGCAATGCCCCATCACTCTGGAGGACACAGAACCTGCTGGCTCTGCCCTGCCCTTCTCTGCCCCGCCTGATGGGCAGCTTTAACCATCCCTCTATGATTTGGTGCCTGGTTTTCTACAGATGCTCCACCTTGGCCTCCCTTCCTGCTTCCCTGAAGGCTTCCCAGGAGCCAGCACAGAGGTTCTCCCTCAGGGCTGCAAGAGGCAGGGCAGGGCCCAAGTGGGCTCTTGCTCATAAATGCACAAACCAAGCTGAAGTCCCTTTCAACTTCTTAATTACAGTCTGACCCCCTGTTTTCACAGCAGACTCATTATTTATCTTTTTTCAGCTCTCAAACGTGTGTTGCTTTAAAAAACAGAAGAGGACAAAAAATAAAGCACAGCTTCTTTGTCACCAGCTAATGACAGAAACAAGGCACAGAGTGTTTTACAGCCTTCCTTGGAAGCCACCCCACTCCTGCGAGTCCCCAGCTCACCTTTTCTCACTTCTCCTTCCCCAGGGGGAGTCTGAAATCATGGCCTTGCTTAAAACTTTCAGACAGTGCTTTGCAAAGCCAAATTTCTGCCCTGAGAGCCCACACAGAGCAGTGCAGGGGAACAAGCAGCAGAACAAGCCCCTGCCAGGGTATCTGATGGATCCTTTATGAGTGAATAGGGTTTGTTGGGGGGTTTTTTTCAGTCTTTCAGCTCATCATCACTTTATGAAGAACTCACAGAGCTGCCAATCACACAGGTGCCAGGCTGGGAGTACCAAACCCTGGACAATTGACCCCAGGATGCTCCAAGGGGTTTGACAGAAGAGCATCTTGCTCAGAAGTGGTGTGGGCAGCACGAGTTGGTTCTGCTGCCCTTTTAACCAGCCCTAAGTCTCACCTCAACCACATTTCCACCAAAGAACAGTAATTGTGCTCTCTGCAGGATTTTGCTGTACATCAAGATGGAGACAAACTTTCTCTGGGCTCTTTTGGGGAGGCAGGACCCCGGGTTTGTCTCTCTGGACACCTGCAGACACCGTACCTTGTTGTCCAGGTCAAAGAGGTAGGAGTCCTCCTCACGGACATCGGCCTCGGAGTCGGAGATCAGCTCCCCAACGTACCTGTGGGCAAAGGCCAGGCAGGAATGAGAGGCTGCTGTGATCACAGGTTTGAACATCTCTTTTTGGGAAGAGAGGAACACAGGGAGGCAGCCCAGCCACAGATGGGCAAGCACAGCCGCAGTGCTGGTCAGCTCCGAGCCACCAAACAGAGCCCTGTTAACGTCCAGCAGTGAAAATCTGCCTCCAAACTCTCTTCTCTTCAGAGCGACACTTAAATAATATTAAAAATTACTTTAATGATATTAAAACCACTTCAATATTAAAAATCAATTTACATTTTTCCTGATGAATAAGTTTCCTTTTGCAAATCTCTTTGTTGGCCAAGATCAACACACGAATCCAATTCTCCTGAAGTTCCTGGTCAGACTCAGGTTGTCCCACAACCACTGCAGCGCTGGTGCTGTTCACACCCCAAAACAAAACGTTTGTGTCTGCCCCTCATGTATTTCCCAGGGTATTTTGAGCAATTATAGGCTACACAACTTAAAAAGTTTTGGTTTAAAAGTCTTAGGTTCTGGCGAGATTCCTGGAAGGATCTGGGCTTCTTTCTCAGAATCAATCAGAGCTGTGATCCCAGCTACAGGGATCCTGTAAAAACAGGTGACAGGCAGGTCCTCCAAGCAGAATGACACAGATTTTGCTTGGCCTGGGCTTGCTGAGAAGTTCCAAATGCATCCCCACTTTTCACAGCCAGAGAGGTCTGGGTTTGGTGCAAACCTCCCTTGCTGCAGGAGTCCCCATGGCACTGGTGTTCCCACATCTCCCCATCTCCATTTTAAATAGTTTGGACAGTCAAGGTTCCACATTTCCTACCCTGAGCTGCTTTAGTCAAAGTAACAGACTCAGAGTGGAGGGACTGAGGGAGGATGTGAGAAAGAGGCAGCAGCACAGCAGCTTTTCAAGTGTCCAAGGACAGGGCTTGGAGCAATCTGGGACAGTGGAAGGTGTCCCTGCCCATGGGACAGTGGAAATGAGATGGGATTTAAGGTCCCTCCCAACCCAAACCAGTCTGTGTTTCTGATTTTGGTATGTAAGTGTTCCCAGCCTACACTGAAACACAAATTATTGCAAGCAAAGGATTCACCACATGAATAAATATTCTTTGCAGCATCAACAGAACTCCCATGACCAGCAGTCCTCTCACAGCATTCCTGCAGCCCTCAGGCACATTCCAAGTGTTAAACAACTGCCTCCAATCCCCCTGGGGCCCGAGGCAGCATTTAACTCCCAGGCTGGGGAGGAGGAGTGCCAGGAAACACCAACCTGGAGAGGATCCCTGTGCTCTGTGACCAGGGATTTTTGGCTGTAGCTCCCAACTGGAAGCCTCCTGTTTGCCCTCACTGCTCTACTACTGGAAATCACCCACTCCTTGGAGGCCTAAAGCACAGAAAGGTGGCCAGAGAGGGAGAGAAACTGCTGTGGAAAGGCCCAGCAAGCAGCAGCAGCTGAGAACAGCTGAATAATTCTGCCCAGAGAGGCCCCGTGCCGAGGGACAGCCACTGCAGGGTTCTAATTCCATGAAATAAAATACCACAGTCAAATGAAAAATTGTTATTTTGATGCTCCTTTAAAGCCTATTTCTTGTAACTCATTTCCTTTCCAAGGCTGTTCACAAAGAGTAACAGGTCCCTGATTTTCCAGGCCCAAAGTTAGGGGAGGACGTGCAAGGGGTGCCTGTTCCTACCCAAAAAAACAGCAGGAGCCCCTTCATTTAAGAACTCCCGTGGTCAAGGCAGTGTCTTTCTTCCCAGCAGGATGTTGAGCACACTGATGGCGAACAACTCCATCCCAGAGCTTCACAGGGCCACTCAGCACTACTCAGACAGGCTGGCCTTGAGTGAGGATGGAACTGATGATCTTGGAGGTCTTTTCCAACCTTAATGATTCTGTGATCAGAGGCGCTTCCATGCAAAAACCAACAGCAACGAGCAGTTCCCAGCACAGGCTCCAGGGTTTTCCACAGGATGTGGGAGCAGGAGGCCTGGGGCTTCTCTGGCTGAAGGTGATGCCTTAGGTTTTAACTTTGATATTTTTCAAATCCTGCACTGCCTGGTGTGTAACTCTGAAGTTTCTTGGAGCCTGGTAATTTCTGCTCTCTCGTGCTAAGGCAGACATAACAAAGCCTTGCTGGGCAGACATAACAAAGCCTCTCCGGGCCTGCTCTCCAAGGACACCCAGACCATCCTAAGCCCAAAAAGTACAAACCAAAAAGCCTTTGAGAGGGGGGCAAGCTGAGGGGAAATTACATCATTAAACTGAAGCTTTAATTGGAGAACTAACCCTGATATGCAAATGAACCAAACCTATAAAAGTGTGAAGAACTCGTGGCCTGTCGTCCATCTCGGGGTCCATCTGGGCAGTGGCCTCTGGCTCCCCAGGGGTACCTTTGAAGGCCTTTCAAATAAATACCGGCCTTTATTCCCTTCCTCCTGTCTGGCCTCTGTGTCTAGGAGGCCTCTTCAGGCATCAAAGGTGTAGCTAAAACACCTGGCCTGATGCAGCTGGTACCTTCCTAAAGCACCGCTGAAACAGAGAATAAATATTCCAAACCCATAAATGGATGCAAAAGGAACAGAGCAGATCCTCTGGTTTCTGCATCCCACTAATTCCCAGCCTTTCCAACAAAAGTCAGCAGCAGCTGTGCTGTTTGCAGAAGGAGCAGCTCCAGCACCTACCAAGCATGAACAGAACAGATCCAAGCCAACCCACAGCAACAGCAGCACAGGGTGAGCAACAGCAGCTTCTGAACAGCACCAAATTCTGAGGCCAGGGAGAAACCTGCACGTGAGCACAGCCCTGAGGAGCTGCAGAGCTCCAGGGGAGCCCAGTGGGACAGGAGGGCACTGCCACAGCTCCCCTCACCAAGCTGCTGCTTCCAGGGCTGTGCTGGAGGGACAGGAGGCAGCTGCAGAGTCACAGCATGATCACGGCTGGGAGAGACCCTCAGCATCATCGAGTCCAGTCATGAGCCCAGCACCACCACCATCACTCCAAACCACGTCCCCAGCTGCCACATCCAGATTCTTTTTTGACTCCGACACCTCCCTGGGTGACTCACTCCAGGGCCTGACCACTCTTTCAGCAAAAAGCCATTTTCATATCTCTGATCTGAACCTCCCCTGGTGCAGCTTGAGGCCGTTCTCCCTTGTCCTGTTCCTGTTCCCTGGGAGCAGAGCCCGACCCCCCCCGGCTGCCCCCTCCTGTCAGGGAGTTGTGCAGAGCCACAAGGTCCCCCCTGAGCCTCCTTTTCTCCAGGCTGAGCCCCTTTCCCAGCTCCCTCAGCCTCTCCTGGTGCCCATGAAGAGTTAGAGAATAAAGGTCACACCACTGCAATCATCCTTCCAAAGCACAGCAACGACCACTGGGCAAAGCAACTGCCCCCCCCAGGGCTCTAAATCCAGGTGTTTAACACAAAATGCTCTTCCAGAGGAGCTGATCCCGGGATCTGCTGTGTCCTGGCAGCCCTGGGCACTGCCAGCACTGGGGCTGCTTTCCAGAGAGGAGGAAAAGAAGGAGCCAGGTCTATGGGGTGCTCATAGAGAACCACAGGAAGGACTCACAGAGCAGAGTTGAGTTGGTGAGTGAGGAAATGAGTGTGTGGCACAAGGAGGAACGTGCATGGGCATGACGTTAATTAGCTCAGCTGGTTAGTAAGCAGCTCATTTAGGTAACGAAGACAGTGCCCAGCACTGAAACAGTGCCAGCAGCTCCTGGCAAGGGTGGGGGCAGAGGCAGGCTGTGGGATCTGCACCCCATCAGTCCCACGTGCTCTGCACTGTCTGTGCTCATCACACCTTCCCTGGGCTGCCTCCTCACGGCCTGCTCCTCCTGTGTGCTGCCATTCCAGCAGGATTTGGTGAAGTCAGTGCCCTTTTTTTCCTTTGGGAGCAGTTTATTCACAGGCTCTGGCTCGTCCCTGGGCACTGCACCGGGACCTTTGGTACTTATGGAAAGCCCTGCATGAGGACAGGCCTGAGCCACTCCCTACAAACAGCAGCTTTTGGCTTTGTCTCTAAAAAATATTTTAGCAGCTGGCAGCTCCTGACATGGTAGAAATACTTGGCCAATTGACTGCAGCATTATCTTTTATTTTTTCTTTAAAATACTGCAATAATCTCCCTCAATCCCCCACCCCAATTCCATAACATATCAATAACTAGTTCTGAAAACCCCCAGCACCTATTTCCACGATGGACATGAGCCCAGCCTTTTTTAGAAGGTCCTCACTCACTGTTGTATTGCAATGACGAAAACACTTTCCAAACTATTTAACAAAGCACACATACCACTTTAAAGCCTGAAACCGTGGGGTCTGACGACAGGTTTTCCACTTGACATAAATCTGAACGTTTCTGTGCCTAAGTACTTTATTGAGTCAGGGCCAAAACATGTGCTTAACCCCAAGTGCTTCACTGTTCTGCTGAATCAGACTAAAGCCAGAGCTGTGGCACTGGAAAACCTCTGGAGAAGTCAGGATTGAAGCAGAGAAAGTTGTTCCAAACTGCCCTGGCCCGCAGTGTCCCATATCCATGGCACATAAATAAGTTGAGCACATTTGCAGCACGACCCAAATGTGTTTTTCCCCCATCACTTGGGTTTCAGAGGGGGAAGAGCTGAGCCCAGATCGAAGCAAGACAGAGTGGGGTGGAGAAAGCACCACAGTGTGAGGAAAAGGACAGACAGAGCAGGAAGTGGAGTCAGGAAACCTCTGGCTGAGGGCAGCAGCTGGGCTCGATGCCAGCTTGATTTGCATGAAAATCTCTCCTTAAAGAGGAGCAAAGCACGTGTGCCCTGGGGAAGTGCTGGACTTGGGAAGTGCTGGGCTGATGGAAGCTGCACAACTTACTCGCACACAAAGGTTCCCAGAGGAATGTCCTGCATCGTCCGCACTCCCCAGCCCATCTTTTGTGTCCGGTAAAGCTGCAACCGAGTCCTGGGAAAGAGGAAAAGAGGAAATGAAATGAAATTAAATGAAACCGAGTCCTGGGAAAGAGGAAAAGGAAATGATGGCAGCACTCCACAGAAAGAACGGATTTTTGTGGAGAGATGAGCAAAAAGCCAGCACCTTCCATCCCCATGCACTCCCAGAGGATTTTAATATTCACCCTCCCCTTCTCACACTGCAGGGATGCTCCACTCCCACAGCTCCCAGCTGTGGGCAGATGCTGGCATGGAAACAGCCCAGGGACAAGGGACAGGTGCCAGGCAGCCCCTTCTGCCTGCCCAGCTGCACCCCGAGGGGCTGGGGAAGAGGGGACAGGGCTGGGTGCTCTGTGTGATGATCATTTACAGAGGATATCAGAATCCCACAGCGTTTCCTTCCCCTCCACCCAGCCCTGGGGGAAGCACGGAAGGGGTGGAAGGGGATTGAAGGCAGTGGAGCTGTGCAGGGAGTGGTGCTGAGGGGGAAGGCAGGGAGCTCCCAAGGACTAAAGAACACCTTGAGCTAAGTGCTCTGACCCCTCCGCCCTCTGCCAAGGCCAGGGCATCCAGCAATTCCATCATATCCAGCTGCCTGGCTGAAAGACAAGGAAGAAACGCTGCAACTTGAGACTTCTTGGTGTAATAGCCGCTCTGTGGAATTTTACTGATGGGGTTTATAGGCAGAGAAACAATCCTGTAAGTCATTCTGCCTCGTGCTCAGCCAGAACCTGAGTTAAGTGCAGGATGAACAGCCTCCAGGGCTAGGAAAAGCTTGCTCTGTCCCTGAGGGAACCAAAACCCACTCTCAGCAACGCTGTTATCGGAATTAAGTGAAATCTGATGCTCACCTTAACTTCACCCTGTTGCTTTTCCCAGTACTTCTCTTCCCCCCACTCACTCCCTGCTGCAGCGTCAGCTCAAACCACGGGATGGGAATTTCATCCTGTTTGCCCACAGCTTCACTAGGGCAAACCATGACCTCAGGAGAGTGACTGCTCTCAGAGAAACCGGGTCTAACACTGGGTTTGGGGAAGCTCCCCCAGGTTTTGCCTCGTCCATCAGAGCAGAGCAGAGCCCATCTCGGGTCTGGGCTCTGCACCGGAGCCAACACCGGCGGCAGCGGGGCCACGGCTCTGAGCTGAGCCTGCCAGCTGAGCTGGGCCAGGCTGCCAGCTGGATACGTGTGCTCTGCCAGGCAGAGTTAATTCGAGTGAATCTGAAAAAGGAAGCACTGAAAATGGAGCAGCAGCACCCCTGTGTCAGCTGCAGCCCCACAGCAGGAGCCTTCCCCGCTGCTTCCCCAGGGACCGCGGGCTCTGCCCAGCACCTGACCCTCCTTCCCAGCAGAGCTGCTCCCCCTGGCTCGTGGTTGGGCTTCCAGCCCTTCCCATCTTTCAGAAAAAAACACTTCAGCAAGGCAAAAAATGCAAAAGCAACAGCTCTGGCTGTACAGCTCCTAAAGAAACACCCACGGAGGCACCGGAGCTCGGGAGCTTGGCAGGGAAAACCAGAGAGAGGTAAAGTTCTGTGGAAACACATCGAATTTCTTCCTTGCTTATTTTTAACATTGCAAAATGTCATTGAAACTACAAAGCTTGCAAAAAGAGTGCTGTCAGCACTATAAAAAAATTCCAAAAAGTCTTTTTTTTTTTTTTCCCTCCAGTGGGATCCCTTTGAGCTTAGTGCAGTGGCAAACTCCTCCACAGCAGAGGTCCAAAAAACTGGTCTCACCTGGAGCAGCGAGGCCAACAGGTGTTCAGGTATCCAGTTCAGGGGGAATCATGCCAATAACTTGGAACTCTTAAGCAGCCAGGTCTGGGCATGCTGGCCTGTATTTCTAATCTAGACTGCTGGCTCACGAGACTTTCGGAATTAAGACTCTGCAGCTCTGTTGCTGTCATGTCCCCCTCAGCTCTCCCCCTGAGACACCACACTTGGGCTGTGCATGCAAACCCACAAGCCATTTGTGTGTTTTATGGTCAGCTGATGAAAGAACACTGCAGCTCCCACCTGATGGTGCCATGGGCAGGGTGCAAATATTAATTGAGGTGTTAATTGAGCTCATCAACCCACTGCTGCTTCATTCCCACCAGCAGCACGCAGGAACCCACTTCCATCCCACCGGCCCCAGCTTCTGTGCTGGGTTTTGTGGGTTTATGGGTGTGCTGAGAGCAGAAAGCTCATGGGTTTGGGGTTGGTCCTGCCCAGATGAGCTGTGTTTGGCCCCTCCTGCTCACCTGAGGCCGTTCTGCACCACCCGGTTCCTGCAGGTTCTCCAGCATGAGCACGCGTGGTTGCACTCGAAGATCAGGGGGGGCTCAGCCATGTTGAACTCAGGCAGGAGTCGGCCATCCTGAAGGAGAGAGCCACCCCAGACTGGGTTATTTGTCTGCTCCTGGGATCCCCAAAACCACAGGCAGAAATTCCCCCCAGGGTAAAATCAGGCCAGAGAACCCCACGGTGGAGTCGTGCCCCGACCTCCCCAAACCCAGTGTCAGAGCTCAGGTTCTGCAGTGGTTTTGCTCTACCCTGACAGCAGCACAGTCACCCACAGCTGACAAACAGCCAGAGAATTTAGATTTTTGCTGCCTGGCATCACCCTACACAGCACTAAAAAATACCTCCCAGTGCTGTGCAGAAAACTGGTCTGCATCATCATCATCATCATGGTTATTGTCATTTGCTGTGCTGGAGGGGAGAAGTGGATGCTTAGTCTGCCTCTGGAATAAGGCCTGAACTTCCAGAGTCCAAGGCCAGTACACTCAAGTTCTGTGAACCACATTACCTTCCCAAATAACACTCCCAAAAAAATTCAATTCAATTATTTACCAACATACAGGATTAAGGAAGTGATGGATGCAATTAATCATATTTAACAAATTTGGCTTTTAAGGCTTGAAAGGTGTAATCACCTATTAATGTGTAAATAAAATGGCTACAAAGCCAAGAAAGATGCCAACATTCCCCCTGGGAGAAACCTGCAGAGATTCACAGAACTTCTGATCTTTGCAGCACCCGCCCAAAGATGAATCTCCAAACCTCCCTGGGGTTGAAGCATTTACCCGAAACAAACCTGACTTCTGGCAGTGTGGCAGTGAAAACATCTTCACTTTGCCTTCATCCAGAAGAATCAGAATAAATAAAAGCAGCTAAAAAAAAATAATTCTCTCTCTACTCCCTTCCCTTTGTTTACATCTCACAGCACTTTCCACGTTGCTCTGAAATGGAAGCTGATTTCACGCATGGGTTATTAAATGCTCCCTATCACATGGGTGTAATTAATGGCTCAGTTGGCACAAGAGGAACACAATAAATAACCCAGGAAAAGCTGCCCTGAGCACACAGTTTGGATTATCACACACATCTCTGAGCTGAGACAGCAACTTCAGGCATTTTAAGTCAAGAAGAAAGGAGCTGGAATTACAGAAGCAGGGAATGGTTTGGGTTGGAAGGGACCTTAAAGCTCAGCTCATTCCAACCCCTTCCATGGGCATGGACACCTCTCACTAGACCAGGGTTGCTCCAAGCCCTGTCCAGCCTGGCTCTGAGTTGTGCAAGGAACTGAATTAGGCAAAACTGAGCTCTCAAGCCCTGGTGTGAGCCAGGAGGGGGCTGTGTGTCCTCACCTTGTCGTACCAGCAGCGCATGCTGAGCTGGCCACACATGCAGTTACTGGAGGAGCAGTCGTCTATGCAGACACAATACTGCAAGAGAAGCAAAGGGTTAATTCCACACCACTCACACAACTGAAACCACATCTCCTCCTCTTGCTGCAGCTCCTTGGCCAGAAGGATCAGCATCTCCACCATTCAGTGGCAGTTTAACTCCATTATTTATTTCTGTGTGCACTGAGCACCAAAGGACTCTGCCTCGCAAGGAGGGACCTCATTCTGAGCCAGGCTCACTGCTCATGGGAGGATGTCCCTGTAATTAATCCTCCCCCATGCCATGTGAGCTGCTCTCCACGCCTGGGGACAAGGAAAGCTCCGAGGAGGGACCAGAGCTGGGAGATGATGCAACTGTGCTCGGTCCTCCCCTGCTGTTTCCCACTTCCCACTCCAGCTGGCTGCTTCCCCAGCATCCCCCAGCTAGCACAGCCCCACCACCAGGGACTGCACAACAGGGACTGGCCACGGGAAGGTCACTTCAGCCACCTCAGAGCTGTGCCCAGCAGGGCTCACCCTCACCCTAAACTTCCCCACCTCTGCTTTCCCCACCCAGCCCTTGCAGGACTGCAGCACCACAGCCAAGACCTCGGCCTGGGTGCTGCAGTCCATGGGAAAGGTCTCCCAACAGATCCCTGACTCTCCAGCCTCAGAGCAGAGGACAAGGATAAATGGGAGCCACAGCAGCCAGCACCAGATGGCCGGTGCTACAGCTGAACACAGAGCCCAGCTGAAGCCTCAAAACTGAAGAAAATCAAAATCCCATCTCCTACCTCAAGAGCTGCAGGTGAGGAACTCAACCGTAGCTGGAATTTGATGGCAGTGTTAGGACTCAACATTCCCAACTGGAATGCCAAATCTGTTCTGAGGAACAGAATTTCTGCACAGCCCAGAACAGGAACAAAGCAGGATCCCTCACCTGTAAATGGGTGATGTTCCTGTCAATGTCCATCGGGGAGGTGACACAGTTCTGTGACACGTATTTGTAGTTGCTGGGACAGGGCTCACTGTCCACGGAATTGACACAGGGGATGGGGATCCGCTCGTAGCCCCGGGCAATGTCTCTGTCAGTGGAGAAAGAACTGTCACAGAAGGAAAGTCCTCCCAGAGAAGGGGCCATTCAAATGCCATCCTTGAGCACTGAGCACTCCAAGCCATTCAGGCTAGAACAGAGCTCATGCTTTCCCACCCTGCCTCACAGATGGTTCTTTGTGCTTGTGAATATTTCCATTTGGAGGATGAATTTGCAAACCATGGACTGAATCAGCATGGGCTTAGTTCTGGCTAAGCTCACACTGACCTTCACATCAATTCCTTCTTAAACCAGGCCCCCGGGCCTTCCCTGTGCAAGGGCTCAATTTCATGACCCACAAGCAAAGCCAGCCCTATTCTCACCTGCTCACCACCTTCTCTATCTGGGCAGGCTTCTCAGAAGATGATTCTTTGAGAGTCTTGTTCATCTGTAGGGCCACCCAGACCTGAGAGTTAAGGCTGGAGCACTGCAGCGGGGTCTCACCCTCCTTGTTCTTTAAAGTGACATCCGAGCCACGGGAAAGAAAGAGACTGCAAAACAGCAAGGAAGGATAAGGATTCCCCAGGAGAAACCAGGCAAGGGGAAACCAAGCTGAATCACATCCTCCAGCCAGCCCTTAAGGGACGAGGAAGAATCTGTAGTAGTGAATAATCACCTGAGTTTTCTTTATTAAGCATGGTTCAGTGAATCCTTCTGACAGAAGCCACAGACTGGAGCTCTGGGCACCCATGAGAGCTCTGGGCAAACCTTGCCTTGCTTCAGGTACCTTGCTGGTACCAGCCTAACTTCAGACAGGCTTGAAACTCTCTCTGGCAGGGAAAGATATGGGGTGGGAAGAGTAGGCTGGAAATGGAAGAGTCCCACAGGAAACTGGTGCTGGACTTGGCCCTTGTTTATACTCACCAGCTTTTGGTGAGAGCATGATGGCTTTATTCAGAGCAGGGATGAAGCAAAGGAAAAGCCCTGTTACCATGCTAGTTGTGGGGAAAAAAAAGCTTTAATCAAGGAAGCCTGACACCTTCCTGCTGGGAAGCCCAGGCTGAGCACAGCCCCTCAGCTTCCAGAACACGCCACGTCTGCTGAGCAGCTCTGGCAGCAGCTGGCACCTCACACCCACCACCCCTGGGAGCAAAACAAGCCCTTCATCCCAATCCTGGGCTGTGTGTGAGGGCCAAAGGCACTCCAGAGGCTCTCCTGAGCCCGCCAGGCAGCAGCCAGCGAGGCAGGGAGAGGGGTGAGCAGAGCACTTACACCACACACTCGTAGCGGTTCTCCCGGGCCGCGATGTGCAGGGGCGAGTCGCCGTGGATGTTCACGGCATGCAGGTCACACTTCGCTGCCAGCAGGATCTCAGCGATGTCAACACAGCCAGAAAAAGCAGCCCAGTGCAAACAAATGTTCTCCTCCTGGAGGGAAAGAGAACAGAGCAGAGATTGTTTAAAACCCCCTGGCTTCGGGACCCCACCTTCCGCAGCTCCGCACCCGCGGCGTTCAACGTGTGGCTGCCATCCCCACGCTGCTCCTGCTGGCTGGGAATGCCAGGGTGGACAGGGAAACCTTGGAGCAGCCAAGGAGGGAGTTCTCACTCCATCCACCTCTGCACACCAAGCACAGGGAGGCTGCACACAAGGCAATCCATCACCTTCCCTACACACACACAGACAGCTCGTCTGTCTCTAAGCCGCAAACCAATCTGGATCAATCCAGGAAAGAGGTGACAGACATGAACAAACATGCTGGAAAAGGCTGGACGCTGAGTTTCCCCAGCCCCAACAGCCAGGAAAGCTACTGTGCCTCCCAGGGCTGCAAAATTAAGTAGAAAAAGAGCACAGCATGAAATTAAGGCGAAAAAGAGCACATAGGGTACGTGAAGGTGCCAGAAAGAGAACCAGGAGCCACGGGGTAAGCAATCAATCTGACTCCAGGCATCTCTTAAATACTGTATGTACTCATCTCTCACCAGCAGCACTGGAAATAGCTGAACACTCATCTTTCTGATGGGGATATTTTAAGTGATGATGCTGTTTTCTGTTACACTGCAATTTGCAGCACACGTCGATCCCTTCCCCACGACAGGCTCTGAAGACGTTGATGACAACAGTGAAATGATAGTAATGATCACCCAGCTATTCTCTTTTTTTTCTCCTTTTTAAAGCAAAAACAAAGCTGCTGCTGGAGTGTTTGAGCTGTTACCACATAACTTAACGTCCTGCCTTAAATGGGGAGCTACTGCCACACACCAAGGAGAGGGAGACACTTTTCTACCCAGATCCTGCCTCCCTTTATGGTATCATCTAGAAAAATCCCGTATCAATCCACAGAAAACATCCATCCTGTGGGTTGCACCCACATGCTGCAGGCTCAGACAGGTCACAGACACCCAGCCTGGGGCTCTGCCTTGCATTGCTCCTGCCTAAAAGGCAGCATCATCTCAACCAAAAGCATTTCTCCCATAGCGGGATGTTTCCCAGCACAAGTGACGTTTGTCCTTAACCACATCCATCAGGACACCCCAGATGCAGATCCAGGATGGATGTGTGACACACACAGTTGTTAAGAGCACAGTTTTCTTTCAAGTAAATTGTTGACTGAGCTGATTTGATGCTCATCATTAACGTGTGATCTTGAAGCTGTGACAGATCAAACGAGTCCATTTTGTTCCGAGTCAGCAATCAGATGGAACAGCCCAAAAAGCTGTTCTCCTCTCACCTTGTTTTTAGGAACAGGACTGGATCCAGACCTGCCTGGGAACTGGGAATTGCCTAAGTGTGCTGGTTTTGGCTGTGGTTTCTTCCCAGTGGCTGGTGGGGGGCTGTGCTGAACACAGGGGTGGTGACACAGAGATGGTTTTGCTGCTGCTGAGCAGGGCTGACACAGAGCCTGTTCTGGTCCTCGTGCTGCCTCACTGGGGAGGAGACTGGGGGGCACAGAAAGCTGGGAGAACACAGCAGGACAGGTGACCCTGACCAAAGGGATATTCCAGAACATCTGACATCAGCTCGGGATATAAAGTGGGGCAAGAAGGAGGAAAGGGGATGTTTGAAGTGATGGGTTTTGTCTTCCCAGGTCGCCATTCCATGGGATGGGGCCCTGCTCTCCTGGAGGTGCTGAACACCTGCCCAACCATGGGAAGCAGGAAATGAATTCCTTCTTTTGCTTTTCCTGTGTGTGTGGCTTTGGCTTTCCTTACTAAACTGTCTGTATCTCAACCCAGGAGTCTTCTTCTACCTTTCACCCTTCTGATTCTCATGACTGGCTGGGGTTAAACCACACAATCACAGAGACACAGAAGGGTTTGCTTTGGTTTGGCTTGGAAGGGACCTCAAAGCTCATCCAGTCCCACCTCCTGCCATGGACAGGGACACCTTCCACCATCCCAGGCTGCTCCAAGCCCTGTCCACAACTTGGCCTTGGACACTTCCAGGAATGGGGTGACACCACACTTCAATATCCTTAGAGACTCCACGGAAAAAATGGGAAACATAGTATTAAGGAAAAAGAGGAGCTGTGCTGATACAATGACTCTCCTGAAGAAGCTGGGAGAAAAGCAGACAGTATCTCCTTTGTATCCTCTCCATTTCCTTGTAAATCCCTGGGAAAGCAGCTGGCACAGCCCCACAGGCAGCGCTGCGGGTCCCACGGAGCTCCCAGGGACTCAGGCACTGGGTGCATCCCACTGGAGCAGGATTTATGGAGCTGAAGAGCAGGCCAGGAGCCAGCTCCAGCCTGGCCATGTTCTGGACACATCAGAGCTTTGTGATGGTGATGCCCAGGAAAAGCCAGGCCTTGAGAGCTGCTGGCAGAGCGCCCAGCCCATCCAGAAACACAAATACGAGCTCATTTCCCTCAAAAGGCACACAGTGTGCCTCTAATCCATACCCAGAGTCACTGGCCTGGGACAAACATGGAGCTGGTAGGTCTGGACTCGAGGGGATCTGCCTGGTGCAGTGTCCAGGGCAGCACAGGGGACCCAGAGGGATGGGAATCGGTGAGGCTCAGAGCTGAGAATTCCCAACAGCATCCTTACAGGCTGTGACAGAGCAGCTGCAGGGAAAGGGACATCCCACCAGCTGCCAAACTTCTTCCCAGAATACAGGAAAACTCTCTCACTCACATTGTGGCAAGGGACTGAGCCCAAAATCTGTCACCACGGGCGTGGCTGGGGTTTAAACAGAGACTGTTTGGAATTCCTGAAGGAGATTGCAGAGGAGCCTTACGTTGTCACGGATGTTGATGTCCGAGCCCTTGGCCAGCAGCAGCTTCACCAGCTCAATGTGCTTGTACTCCGTGGCCCAGATCATCGGCGTCCAGCCCCCGTCATCCTGGGCAGGGACAGCAAAGGGTCACACACGGGACAGACACGGCCTCCTGTGGGCTCCCCACACACCCCTGCCCTCCCCCTGTCTCCCTCACCATTCCCCTTCTGTCTGCACTGCTGCAGGTCCCTCAGGTCCCACAGAACCCAGCATGGCTGGAGCGGCACACCTGAGCCAGCTGCAGTTTATTCCAGCTCAGCAGGCTGGCACTGCATCTCCAGGCTGTCCAAGTACACTGACTGTCCAAAAGGCACAGTGAGCACCCAGGTTGTGTTAAAGATCTTAGAGAAACTCCCTGAGAAGCCTGGGGGACCCACCCTTGCCTCAGGTGCAGCTCTGTGTCACCCCACAGCAATGGACAAACCCCACAGCAATGGACAAACCCCACAATGGCAAGTGCCAGGCTCGCCCCGTCCCACACCATTGTCCATGATTCCCCCACCAGGAAAAGCACAGGGACACCCTGGAGCAACAGGCTCCACAGCAAAGTCAGGGCCAAGGAGAAGCTGCAAACCAAGGGAAGTTTCCCTGAGGGCAGTGAGGGGATCACCCTCCCCGGCAGACGGGAGGCCCACGGAATTGTCACCCTGGAATGATTTGGAGGGGTCCCCCAGCAGCAGGACCGTGCTTGAGTGAGCCCTGGGCAGACAGCACAGTGCTGAGGGAGTCCCTGACTTGGAAAAGCAGCTCCTGCCCCAGGGAAGGCCTCACCTGGCAGTTGACATCCATCTTCCCGTTGGAGAGCAGGTACTGAACCACGTCATAGTGCCCCTTCTTGGCTGCCAAGTGCAGACACGTGGAGCCCTCGGCATCCTGCACACAAGCACAGAACAAACCCTCAGGGGTGCTCAGGAACAGCAGAGAAGGTCCCAGATGGAGCAGAGAACTCCAAAAGCCCCCAGCCCAGATGGAGCAGAGAACTCCAAAAGCCCCCCGCCCACTGGCAGGAGGGCAGAGAGCAGGAGCCAGGGCCAGCACTGAGCAGAGCTCTGGAGCTTCACACCAAAGAGGTGCCACCCGTGCAGAGAAGGAGGCTGAGAGTGCAAAGGGCTTTGCAAAGCCTGGCAAAGGTACCAGCCCCAAACCCTGGCAGTGATGCCCCCCTTCCCCACTCCTCTCCATGTGCTGGAGAGCCAAAGGGAAGCAGAAATCCCTTACAGCAGGCGAAGTTTGCACTTTACATCAGAAAAGTCGCCTTGTCTCAACTTGAAATGCTCCATTTCTCCAGGTTTTGACTGGGTTTTGTCTTAGCCCAGCACCTGGCAGCAGGGCACAGGGGTGTGGTGTCCGTCCCCAGCCTGCCCACAGCCATCTGCCCAGACAGGAGATAAAAAACAACCCCGAGGGTTGAAAGGAAAAATGCCTTTGGGAGCTGGGAATACAAGGTCTGGAGGAGATGGACAGGCTGTGAGTCATGATGGAGATGCTCCCACCCTCACACCAAAGATCTCTCTGGCTGCAGCCTGATTTTATCAGGCATTTATATCCCAAGAGCTTAGCACAGAGCAAGGCCCGGAGAGCAGGAAATCAGGAGGATGAAACAAAAGACTGAAAACCAAATTACTCCTTCCAGCTAAATCCCTGGAAGCACCACTGCAGGGGAGAGCTTTGGGATGGAGCTGGTGTGATGCAGGGTGAGGAAACAACTCTCTGAGCAAGGAGGGGACATCTCAGGTCAGGGATTGCAGCGTGGGGGCTCCTTGGGACACAGAAGGAGTTTCTCCACCCCTGTAAGTGCCTGCTCCATCTGAATAATTCCACAGCTTCCCCCTTGGATTGGCAAGAGCCAAGTGCAGCTCCTCAGCCCTGGGAGAGCAGGCAGAGTTCATTGTAAAATCTCTTCAGGTTTTGAGTGGGGCTTTTCCATCCTGGTAACAGAACCAGCAGCTTCACCCTGGGGGCTGGGAAGCCCCTACCCAGCTCCCTCCCTTGCAGCCCCAGGGCTCCACACACACCTGCCCCAGGTAAGGGCTGGATTTCCCATGGAAACAGCTGGAGCTGCTTCCAAACCAACGTTGCTGCTTTCAAACAGAGGCCTGAGCTGGTGCAAGAAACTAATTAACATAATAAACCAGCCTAGTCCTCAGATGTGATCTCAGGCTTCTAATTTGCTTTTGCAAGCTCAGAATTTCTCTCCTTCCCTTCACCTTCAGAAGCACAAACTCTCCTCTCCTCTCCTCCACGGGAATAAATCAGGTGAGAGATGTCTGGGCTGCTCCCAGACGTTTGTGACAGTGGCCAGCACAAGCCCACACGTGCCTGTCCTGTCCTTTCCCCCTTCCCAGCTCGGAACCAGCCTCCCAAGGATCCATTTAGGGTTTGGATTGGGCAGCACTTGGTACCTCGTGCAATCCTGCCAGTTCCTTCCCAAACCCAGCCAAGAGCAGCAGGTTGTGACAATAAGAAGTTCACATGGGGAGGGTTCCTGTGCTCCAAATAGCATTTGATTTATGGGGCTAATAAATGATCTGTGTATTTTCCAAGATTGCAAAGCAACCAGAGCATGCTAAAGGCAAAGAGACAGCTGCATTTTATTGTTTTGGTTTAAATTAAAGGGTAGAGTTTAAAGATGGGGTTCAATTTTGCCACTGCTGCGTGACTGCAAGAATCCACACATCAGTCCTTTGGAAAGGAAAACTTCCTCTGTCATTTTTCCTGGCTTGGCAAGCACCTAATTACCAGCCCATTTTAAAACATCACCCCAAAATTGTCATTATTAGTCTACAGAGAAGGGAACTCTTGAAATCCAACTCCACTGCAACGGGTTCGTGACACTAAGACTTACGAAATCAAATCCCCCTGACATTTGGTGCCACAAACTAATGGGACAAGAGGCAACACTTGCCCCAAACAGCTCATGGCCAGCAGGAAAATGAGATTATGACACCTCCAGCCTTTGCTGTGAGACAACCCAGCCCATTTCTCCTCAGCCTGGGCACTTGCACCCAAAACTCCAAGGAAGAAATGTTGGACAGAGGCTTCCTCAGGAGAAAAAGATAAGGAATAAACTACCTTGGGATCTACAAGTGCTCCAGCCTTGATCAGGTATTTCACAGTTTCCAGGTGGTTGTTTTCTGCTGCTTCCATCAGCGGGGTCCTCTGGTCCTCGGAGCAGGTGTCGATGTTAGCACCAGCCTGATGGGAGGCCAAGGACAAGGACAATTAGCACAGGAAGGATGTGGGAGTAGAGATTTAATAACAAGAATTTTTCCTGAAATTTAGCCATGTTAAGCAGGGGAAAAAAGAATAAAAAAGGAGAAATAAAACCAGGAAAGAAGGCAGTGCAACCCCACCTGCTCTGGAAACAGCACACGCTGCCTGCCCCTTCTCCTGCCTTCCCCAGCCAGGAAGGAACTGTAAGGGAGCCAACAGCTGGTATTAAATAACTCCTGTTATTAATAGATTTTGTACTCCTACTTTCTAGAAATTGTTTGTGTAACAATTTGGAAGAATCAGCCTCCTCCTTTCTGCAGCAGCTTTGTTTTCCCTGGTCTATCATTTAGACTAAAACAACCAGCTCTTCTCAATGTCACAAGCAGTAGGAACAACTTGCTGATTGCAACAGAAGCAGGAGCTGGAAAAAATATCCTGGGGACTGGCTAAATATTCCTGTGGAAGGCAATGGCACCATTTCCATAGAGATGTCTGAGCAGATGTTCACTTCAACCCAGAGTGCCTTCAACCAAAACCCGTGGCTCTGTCAGGTTATCCTGCCTGCTTTAACCCTTGGGCTGAGCTCAGGAACCACCCAAAACTCAAACCCAGAAGGTCTCAGGCACACAGCTCTTGGCAGGTGTGTGTGTGTGTGAGGCTCAGACCTGTTCCCAGCAGCTGACTCAGGTTCACCTGGCACAAGGAGTTGCTTTCAGGTGCCTCCCACTGAATTCCTTTGTTTTGCCTCTTTTGCACAGCCAGAGCTACTGGAAGCAGAGCAGAGGAGGGGCATTTCACGTGGAACAGGCTGGGGCCATGCCCAGCCAAACACTGGCTGCTGCAGAAGCCAGACCTCAGGGAGAGACAAGATGAAGCACTCTGGAAACAAACCAACCCTACTGATAATCACATTGTTTGTAATGTCTCACAAGTTCTGCTCCTTTTCCTCATTCCACTGTCTCCATATGCAGTAATCTCAGTGAGAGCAGCCACTGCTGCCTTCAAACAGCACTTGAGAGCCTCCAGTTCCAGGTGCTGAAATGCACCTTCCCTGCAGGATCGTTTCTGAGGGCCAGTCACTGCTGCCTTCTCAACAGCCCTTCAAGGTTTCCCAATCCCACAGGGTAAACAAAACACTTCCAGTCACTCCAGAGCAGGTACACCAGCACAAAGAAGAAAAACTGTAACTTTTTAAATCCTTTTTCTTCTTCACATCGTTTCGGAGAAGGCTCAACAACATCTCTACAGCTTTGACCATCTTCCCTCAGTCAGAATCCAAATCCCAGACAAGAAACCAAACTTGCATCTTCCCTTCACTCCTTTCCACAAGTGAGACATTCACACTGCAGAGGAAAATCCTGCTGGAGTTCCTCAGGTTTTGACAGAAGGGAAGGCAGGGCCTGGCAGCTGCCAGGCTCCAGAGCCTCACTGCCCTCGTCACAAAGAGCAGCCTGGCTTGGAGGTCAAAACCAAGAGTTTGGAGATCCCCTGCGGCCTGGCAGCACATCTGGCACTGCAGCAGCCTGTGCTGGCACATCTGGCACTGCAGTCAGCCTGTGATGGCATATCTGGCACTGCAGCAGGCTGTGCTGGCACACCTGGCAGTGCCCAGCTGTGGCTGTGCTGGCACACATCCCCATCTGCCCCACAGTGCCCTGCATCCAATCCTGCCCTGTTCCTTGCCTGGAGAACAGCCCAGAGGGACAATCTCAGCTGTGCCCTCCAAGCCCTCCCGTTACTCTGCCTCACTCCTCCCTCAGCAAAGCCCTGGGATCGAGGAGGTTTTTTCCAGGAGGGATTTCCCACTGCTGATTTCCATGTGGAGCAGACCAAAGCCCACAGAAAATGGCTGGTGCAGAGGACTGGAAGTGCTGACAGACCTGAATGAGCATATGGCAGATGTCCACGTGGCCAGACTCAGCGGCAGCATGGAGAGGGGTTCTCTTACTCTGATGCTCCATTTTGAAATTAGGGTCAATTCCATCCACTGCAAAACAGAGCAGAGACACTTTCAACCACAATTCAGAGACTGAAGTGTAACAGGAGAATCATGTCTCAACCAAAGGCTTTTAAAGGATGGGTCCCCAGCACATTCTCAGCCCTGCTCACGTCTCAGTGCACATTTCACCAGAAAGCTCCCAGGGCAGTCCCCTGAACATTCAATATGCAACAGCCCTCAAACCCAAGGCTTAGAAACACCATGGAATTCAATACCTTTTTGAGGCATTGCTATCTCTGCAAAGGCCACGTCCCTCAGATTCACAACTCATCTCAAAAACAACAAACACCACACGAGGATAAAAAGAAAAAAAAAAAACCACTGCTTGGTTTAAAGCAACCCAGAAATTTGGAACAACAAAGAGTTGGCACCACCTGGCCTCTGTCTCACCACTATTAACTGCAATTGATGTCAGTGATCCTTGCTGCACCTCTGCAAAGACAGAGCTGCAGCATGGATGGAATTTGTCCACGCAGGCTCAGGATCTGGCCAGAGATTCTCACAGCTGTGCAGAGACTGACAGATGATGCTGACAGCCAGACAAAGATGTCTGGGCATGATAACATGTTGTGTATGATGAGGCTGTAGTTAAATATCAATGAGTAACATTTCTGGGCTATTGAAGACAGGAACAATGGAGCAAACACTTGTTAGACAAAAAAAAAAAAAAAAAA
>VZRS01002083.1:26981-37332 GCA_013398055.1 Ifrita kowaldi
GTGAGAAAAAACTTTTTAAAAAAAAAAAAAAAAAAGAAAGAAGGAACTGATAAAGGGCAAGAACAGAAAGCGTCCAAAAATGTACAGCAAAGTACTGGAGTGGAAAGGAAGCATCCTGAGGAAACATTGTGTCCTTCAGAGGGGGAGATTCCTGGGGAACATTGCTTGGTAAAAACAAGCTCAGCAGCTCAAAGGCATCTGGTGACAGGCAGCTCTGTACCCCAAAACAAACCCCATGGACTGAAGGCTCTTCCTTTTTGCTCTCTTGCTGATGGGTCTTGGCTTAAGCTGACTCCCATCTTTTCCCTCTCTACTGGATGCCAATATGGATCCACTGCATGGAGAGGGGATGGGGGAAACCACATGGAGGTCATTTTGGGGACACAACCAGCTTGTGTGGATAAACCCACGCTCCAACACAGACACGAGTGGGGAACAGAGCACATTTCCCAGGGAGATTAAGCCCTTTCCAATGACACATGCCTTGCAGGAGTGTCTCTGCTCCACTCCCCGGGGGCAGTGGGAATGTGACGTGGTGCCATGCTGGGAAGTGGCCGCTGGCACTGCCTGGCAGGAGCTGAGAGTGCTGCCAGATGGGCCCTGGCCCGGGGAGGAGGCACCTACCCAACATCAGCAGGACCTTCTGCAGCTCCCCTTGCCTGGCAGAGAAGTACAACTGCTTCGGGTGGAACCGCAGCTTCTTGGGCCTGCAGGAGCGGGGAAAAGGTGGAATTAACGGAATTCATCCCCAGGGAAGAACAGCCAGGAATGTCACTCCCCCACTGCCACCCACAGGCGTGACAAAGTCTGGCCTAGGGAGTTCTGGGCTCATCCCCCAGCGTGGGCAGCAGGGGAGGGGGGTTCTGCCCCTCTGCCCTGCTCAGGTGAGAGCCCACCTGCAGAGCTGCCTCCAAATCTGGGATCCCCAACATGAGGATGTGGAGCTGCTGGAGTGAATCCAGAGGAGGCCCCAGAGATGCTCCTAGGGCTGGAGCTCCTCTGCTCTGGAGCTAGGCTAGGAGAGCTGGAGGTGTTTACCCACAGAAAAGAAGGCTCCAGGGAGAGCTCAGTGCCCTTTCCAGGGCCTAAAGGGGCTCCAGGAAAGCTGGAAAGGGACTGGGGACAAGGGATGGAGAGACAGAACACAGGGAATGGCTTCAGACTGGAAGAGGGGAAATTTAGGATTAAATATATGAAAGAAATCCTTCTCTGTGAGGGTGGGCAGGCCCTGGCACAGGGTGCCCAGAGAAGCTGTGGCTGCCCCTGGATCCCTGGCAGTGTCCAAGGCCAGGCTGGACAGGGCTTGGAGCAGCCTGGGACAGTGGGAGGTGTCCCTGCCCATGGCAGGGGTGGAACAAGGTGATCTTTAAGGTCAGTTCTAACCCAAACCTTCTGTGATTCTCTGATACAGCTCCAGAAAAACCAATCTCCAGAATGAGGTCTTAAAACTTCCAGCTCCAGCCCCAGCCAGCCCTGTTCCAATGAGAGCTGGATCTGTTCAGTGCTGCTCAACAACAAATTCTGGGTCCCATTGCTGTAAACAGGAGCCCCCAGAAGTTACAGCTGCAGCTGAAGAGCCAGTGAAAAACTAAATCCTCCAGAGAAATCAGTAAGACATTTAGAGCTGTAACATTCTCCCAAATCTGTTGGGGATGACTAATGAGCGAAGTGAACAAAAAAAGCTCTGAGCTGGACCAAAATCCAGAGAAGCTAAATCTCGTTTTCTCTAGGCTAAGCAACTTTGCTGGGAACTGGAGTGACCCAATGGTCTTTTTCTTACTTTTCGGAGTCCAGGGCAATCAGGGCACTTTCCAGAGTTTCTTTAACTGGTCCCTGGGTCAAGCTAGTAGTAGGCTTTGGAAAAACTGAAGACCCAGCCATGTCAAACCCTTCGGCAGCTGAACTTTCTGGCTTGTCTTCCTCTGACAACCTCGTCCCAGTGCCACTGAAGAGGAAAAATGAGAGACAGCCAAAGCACAACCATTAAAAATACACAACAGTGTCTCTCTTATGCCAAAAAAGGAAAGCAAATGCATTTGAAATACAGATAAGTGTAACTGAAATCGAAACACAAACCAATATATTTTACTGCCTTTTCGGTAAGAACTTGCCCCAGAAAGGAACTGCACTGCCCTGGGATTACATCTTGATGTGCTCTGTGCTACAGGACACCCAGGCACGTGGGGCAAGTCTTAAAGCCCCCTAAACAAGGCCAGATGGGATGGGAAGTCAGAGCACTGTGCAACACGGGGCTGGTTTGATTTGTGCTTTCCCCCTCTCTTTGCACTTGTGCTCACAGGTGCGAGTTGGGAGCTGCAGATGGGAATCGCTGCCACTCAGCAAACCTGGCAACATCAACTAATCCCACCATTATTCTGCTCCTAGCAATAAGAGGAAGGAATGGTTTAACTCCTGAACCCTCCCACCTCCAGAGCCTCTGCCTCAGCTCCGGGGCAGCGAGTGACACAAACACCCCTGCGGATTCCTGCACCTGAGCCGGCCCCGGCAGCGCTGGGCTCATCAGGAGGAGCCCAAACATTCAAAAATCAGAGCCTGGAGGTTTGAGATGCCCCCGTGCTCCCGAGCTCACCTCCCCGTCGTGGTGTCGGCCCTGCCCTCCACAGCCGCCGGTTTCTGCTGCTCGTAGCTCAGGGACACCGTGGAGGTCGTGTCAGCCTTGGCTATTGTCACCTCCTTGGCCTTGGAGGCCTCCTCCCCGCAGTGTGGGCAGTAGCTGGTGTCGTTCACCTGCGAGGCACAGCTCTTGTGGAAGCGGTGGGAGATGCTGCTCTCGGGCTGACACTCCATGAAAGTGCCCTTAAAAAACCACAGAGAAGGAATTCAGCCCCCGCTTGGGCCGTGTCTTGCCCCTTCACACGCTCCATGCCACTCCTGTCACCACCTCTCTCGGCCCTGCTGCGTCCAGTACAGTAAAGCAAGCACTGCCACTTCTTTAGAAGAGAACAAAACCAAGGTAAAGGGGGAAAAACTCACTTGGTTAAGGACTGCAAAGCAAGGTTTTGAATTGTGCTTGGGAAACAGAACAAAGGAGTCCCAATTTCCAGCTCTTCCCTCTAACGCTTGAAGTTCTCGCTTCTGTCTCTAGAAGTGCCAGTGCACTGTAAGGACGCCCCCAAAACTGGAAAAGAAGACTTCAGACCTGTGCTGAGCCAGCACTAAAACTACCTAAAACACAGCTGTACACAAAGCATTCCAGAACCTGCATGAATCTGTCGCTGACCCCACCGTAACCCAAATTATGTGACTCCTCTGCCTGGACCAGCCTAATTAACCCAACCAAGCTGTCTGCTCATGCAACAAACTGGGCAGTTCCTCTTCAAATTATTCTCCCTTTCTAGCAAAGTCCCTGCAACTGCTGTGCAGGACCCCAGAACTCCCTGCCCTGTGGTGTCAGTGCTGCCTGAAGCCCTGCCCTGCTCTGGGCTGGTGATGGGTGGCACAAATACTCCAGGTTCACCTCTGTGCACCAGGACACAGCACTGAGAGACGTGAGAGAGTGCAAGGAAAGGCCAGTCAAACCCCCTCTTCTCCTGAATTCAGTCCTCCCAAGCCATCTCATTAAGTCTAGTTCAGCTTTGCAAAATGCCTTGAAGGGTTTTGAGGATTTTATCTTCTAAATGATCTTTGACTCAGCAGGAAAACCCAGGATGGCTCCATTTACTCCAATAATGCTTGAGACTACTGCAGCATCTTTCCTTGAGTCATCTCGAAAAATACCAGCATCACACAATTAAGCCTCATCATCACTCTGTGAGGCCTCAATTGGTGCCTTTCAGCTTTACCCACAGGGAAAGCAGGACACTGACCACTAAAGGACTGCACCAAGTCCCTTAAAAGCCTCGGTGGCAGAGGTGGAAGAAGCAGCAGGAGATCACAGAGTGGTTTGGGTTGGAAGGGACCTTAAATCTCATCTGGTTCCACCCCCCTGCCATCGGCAGGGACACCTTCCACTGTCCCAGGTTGCTCCAAGCCCCATCCAGCCTGGCCTTGGACACTGCCAGGGATCCAGGGGCAGCCACAGCTGCTCTGGGCACCCTGTGCCAGGGCCTCACCACCCTCACAGGGAACAATTTCTTCCTAATATTTAATCTTCCTAATATCTGATCTAATTGAGATCTCCAACACTGCCTTGGTCCAGTGCCACCACTCAGGGTCCCCATCCTGAGGGGACACAGAGGTGGGGGCACAGGTTCATTTACAAACCAAGCTAAGACATTTTTTGATGTGATTGATCTGTACACAGGAAGAAAAACAACAAACCCTTGTTCCAAAGACATTCCAAAGGCAACACTTCCAGCATGTGAAATCCCTTTGGTAGCACCCCTTGGGGGTCTCCAGGAAGATAAAGGTGATGATTTCAGCTACCCTCACACACATTCCTACTGAAAACACCTCCTGATGTGCTGTGGAACGAGGTGGGGCTGATGCCAGGAAGTCAGGAAACCCCTTTAGGGACCATCTCCACCTTCAGCTTCCAGCTACTGCAACAGGTACCCCCTTCCCTAGATTGAGAGCACGGACTTACTGCAGTGCAAAAGTATCCACAGCCAGGGCAACACTGGTGTTTCACCATCCTCCCTCTATGGTCCTCACACAGCACCAAAAGCTGGACTTTGTTAGACGGGCGCATCAGTTCATACTTAACCACACTGTTTGTGCATCGGCCCAGCTGGAACAGGAGAAATTAAAGGAAATGAAATTACTGGAGACCACAACACTCCCTGTGCTTGTGCAGAGGAAGATTTTGCACACTGCCTCGAGGAGGCCTGGCTTTTCCACAGGAATTCAGCTGTGTGCCAGAGAGCATTAGCAGTGCAGCAGGAAGCTGTGAAAGCTGCTCTCAGGAAGGAATGCATCATTTACTAACTAACATGCATGTGCACCCCGAGTCATTTGTTCCTTGCAACAGCAACAACAACAACAACAAAATCATAACTGGAAATAGGCAACAGCCAAGCAGCAGAAGGGGCAGTCCCAGGGGCCTGACTCACACAACACACACTCTCCTCTTGCCAGGAAGAGCGGGTGTCAGTGACCAAGAGAACGAGACCGTACGCACTAAATCTTGTTCCTGCTCACAAGTTGGAGTCACAGCAAGATAAAGGGAAAAATGATTGCTCCTCATTGCCAGCAAAGTTATCGTCTGTGCTGGTTCCAGCACTGGCCCCTGCCCAGACCACAGGGATGAAGAGCCAGGCTTTCATGAGAGCTCAGCTAAAGTCGTGTTTGGAGCAGGTTTTCCAAAGGATTTCACCAATCTACAGCTCTGGGCTTAAAAATCAGAGAATCACAGAATCATGGAATTGTTTGGGTTGGAAGGGACCTTAAATCCCATTCACTGCCACCCCTGCCATGGGCAGGGACACCTTCCACTGTCCCAGCCAAGCCTTGGACACCCCCAGGGATCCAGGGGCAGCCCCAGCTGCTCTGGGCACCCTGTGCCAGGGCCTCCCCACCCTCTCAGGGAACAATTCCTTCCCAATATCCAATCTTCACCACAGCCTAAAGCCATCCCCCTACTCCTATCCCTCCAGGCCTTCTCGTGCCCCACCTTGTCCTGCCACTGGCAGCAGGTTCCATAACTGGGGTTCCCTGTTCCCAGCCAGGGTTCCTTGCTCTGCTGCACAGAGGGACCAGCACCTCCTGCAGCCACCACACTGCCCCAGCCCGGCTGTCACCTGCCAGCCTGACACAACACTCTCTGGGTTCTGTTTCAAGCTCCCCTTGATAATAATCCTGCTTTCCCCAAATACCTGGCAAAGGAGATTTATAAACTAGGAATGTGAAGGTGAAAGGCTGCTCTGAGGAAAGGTCCCTTGGAGGGAAGGTGCAGAGTTTATTGTCCTCATGACAGGGTCAGTCAGGGACTCAGTGCCACAGACTGTCCCTCTGCCCCAGCCAAGGATTTGCTGCTTTTTCTCAACAAAATTAAACTTTCTCTCTAATTTTTTTAAATCCACTCCCGCAGAAGCAACACCCCTGTGGGAAAAGAGAATGGATTTTCACCTAGGCTCATCAATCGCCCTGGCATCTCCAATTCAGCTTTCCCAAATTCCAGCTGCAAAGCCTTGCTGTGGTTGGGACAGCTTGGCCAGACTGATCCCTGCCACCACCCCGACCCCGGGGGCTGCAGGGGTGGCACGAGGGGACCATGGATCTTTTACTGAGGAGGAATTTTACTGAGCTGAGGAAATACCATTAACAAGTGGAAAGCTGCACCACCCGTGTGAGGAAGACCCTGCACTACTATGCCACACTTCATTATTTGTTAGAAACTCTAAAAAAAGTTCAACATGATTAATTGCTGTTTTCCAACCATTAGAGAGTGCAGCAGGGTGCTCATAACTATTTATAACACTCTCCAAGGACACGAGAGTCTGGAGAAGCCACTGTTCACACATAAAATATTCCTATAACATCTCTGAGTCACTTATCCCATTATTAAAAAGAACCTAACATAAAGCATGGCCTTTGCTATTCCTCCCTGTGATTTATCCAGGGACAGAACTGTCAACCCACCGTAGCCAGGAGCAGGAATTCTTTCCCACACCTTGTGTTTGTTTAGAAACCCTGGGGTCCCCCCCTCTCTCTGATGAGTCTCCCAGGACATTTTCTCTTTAATGAATCAATTTTGCCATTCTTTGGAAATTCCTCTCTCCAGCACACACTAACAGAGTGGTCTAACAAACTAACAGAGCTGGTCTACAAACCTGATTATCCCTTTGTCTCTCCATGACCCTACTCCTGGGATCCTAGAGGAGAACTAGGAATATTCTCACTCCCTGTGCCACCACCAGTGAGTGTGAGAGAGCTGCAGTGAGGCTGAAGCTGAAAAGAAACCCCAGCGCCTCCCAGGAAAAGGAGAATCCATCAAGTGCATCCCTGTCCTGCAGTTCTCACTTCCCACATTCTGGAATGGAGTCACTTCTGCCACTTCCTTCCACACTTCTGGAACCAGCAGAGCCCAACCAGCCCAGCTGTGAGCGACCCAAAGGCATCGAGTGCAACCCCGGCCAGGCAGTCAGACCTGGGGCTGCAGAGCTGCCAGGACATGGAAGCTTTGGGACAGAAAGAGAGGAGGAGAGAGGGGGACTGGGGCAGCAGAGGCCATGCCAAGCTCCTGAAACTCAACACCTGGCCACAGAAAGGTTTGCAGCAGTTCCTTCGTGGTCAAGGGAAACCAGCTCCAATCCTTGACTGGATTTGCTCCCTCTGATGCAGGTTCATGTATTTTAGCTCACTCGGCCTCAAGTGTGAATGTTACACCAACCAGATCCAGCCACACAGGCCAGGACAAGCCAGAGAGACCCGCCCAGAGCCTCTCCCAGCACAGACACAGCACCTGCTCCCTTCCCAGTGGCCTCACCCCGGTGCTGTGACAGGCACAGAGTGCCAGAGCCCTCGGTTGAGCGAGGGGGACCCTGGCCCTGCCATTCCTCACACCAGTGGGTCCCAGTCTAGCAGGCCCAGAGCCCCTGTGTGACCCCACACGCGCTCCTGGCACAGCTTTTCACTCTTTATGGCCTTGTCCTCAGCAGGAAAGGCTGTGGGAAGCTAAAGGACAGGCTCCTACCTCGTTATCCACGCTCTCCGTGGCCATGCACTGGTTGTTGGCTAACGTGGTGATCTCTCTGCTTTTGGGGGTCTCCATTCGACAGCTACACAGGGGCACTTCCTGGAGACCATCCACTTCCATTGCTTCAGGGCCATTGGAGAGACCTGGGGCACACAAAAGCAGGGAATCAACTCAAATCCTCTTCCAAAAGAAAGGATTCAGTCCATCCACACCAGCCATGTCCTGTGACTTCTTCCCATTCCATGTGCTGAAATGCTCTCAAGGCTTTAGCCCTGTAAGAGAGACCCTTTTACACCAGCTGGAGTTTGCAAAAGCCTCTTGTGCTTTTCCAAGTCCAGCCACACTCAGCTGACTGTGCTGAAATGAAGAGTGGTAAATTAAGATCAGTTTACTCTGAGAAAACCTCAGGAAGGTAAAGCAGTGAGCTGCAGGTTTTCATCAGCCTCTCTCTCCTCCCCACAACACTGGGCTCTGGCACCAGGAAATCTGTAGGAAACCACCCGGAGCTGGAAATTTGAACAAGCAGTGGAGTGATAAATAGAGATGATCAGGAAAGCACCAACTCCTGTTTGCAAAGGCTGATTACACAGATGGGAAAACAAAATTCCTGGGACTGTTTGGTCTCAGCCAACCAAGAATTATTTATTTTGGAAAGAGAACAAACCAGGGAAAAGGAAGCAGCAAGATGCTCCCATGTTCTTGCCTTTTCCTCATCTCTTTCTCTCAGATGTTGAACATTTACAAACCTGTGAAAAGGTGGATGAGGGCTTTTGAGGGGGTTCACTGTGGGAATATTCCTGTGGTTCCTCTGGATTGAAATCAATCACTGGGTTACCCAAGACTGCAAAACACTGGCCTGGTGACAAAGGTTGATTCCAGTCCTACCCTCCTCTTCCAGTTCTGCCCCAAACTCTCTCTTTGCAATGTTTACAACACAGAAGCCTTTGGGCTTTGGGCTGGTTCACCCTGAAGCATCCCAAGCTTTCCCCACCCGCTGCTACGGGATTGACTCACACTGAGAAGGAAGCTCGCTGCTATTTTTTAAGCTTTTGAATGCAGAGTTATCTTGCTGTCAGGTTTTGCAGATTTAACTTCATCCCTGGGGGAGATTCCTCTTCAGCTGCCCTGGAATGGCAGCCTTGCCCCAGAGCACCTTGCCCATGGCTCTGACCCCACCAGCCCAGCACAAGCCCTTTTCATCCCAACAGGAATTCCTTTACAGAATCACAGAATCACAGAAATTCACAGAATTTGGCCAACGAGTTGCAAGCCCAAGCCTAACAAAGGGATATTTCAAGACACACAAGGCCAGGGAAAGTCCTCGCTGTTTTCATGTAAAATCCTGTCAAGATCTTAAAGGTTTAAGAGTTTTCTCTGGCAGCACAAATCACAAAGCTCATTCCTCGCCTTCCGAGCTGTCACTTCCCTAATCTGTCTGACATCCACAGGCTCTGGTGAAAGCATCCCTCGTCCCTCCTGACCCTCCCCTGGCAGGGAAGGCTCCCACCCTCTCTTTGATGTGGCTCTATCAAAGGAGCCACAGAGCCTTTGAGGGAGCAGCAGGGACAGACGGGCGGATCCAGCCAGGGGATGCTGGATCAGCACTGGGAGCAGCAGCCGGGGCTGAGCACCCAGGGCCCAGCTCCAGGCCCTGCCCTTCCCAGGGCTGAACAAGACATTCCTGAGGGGGCAGTGGCAGCGATTTTGGGGGGGTGCTGAATCAGCATATTTCANTTCACAGAATTTGGCCAACGAGTTGCAAGCCCAAGCCTAACAAAGGGATATTTCAAGACACACAAGGCCAGGGAAAGTCCTCGCTGTTTTCATGTAAAATCCTGTCAAGATCTTAAAGGTTTAAGAGTTTTCTCTGGCAGCACAAATCACAAAGCTCATTCCTCGCCTTCCGAGCTGTCACTTCCCTAATCTGTCTGACATCCACAGGCTCTGGTGAAAGCATCCCTCGTCCCTCCTGACCCTCCCCTGGCAGGGAAGGCTCCCACCCTCTCTTTGATGTGGCTCTATCAAAGGAGCCACAGAGCCTTTGAGGGAGCAGCAGGGACAGACGGGCGGATCCAGCCAGGGGATGCTGGATCAGCACTGGGAGCAGCAGCCGGGGCTGAGCACCCAGGGCCCAGCTCCAGGCCCTGCCCTTCCCAGGGCTGAACAAGACATTCCTGAGGGGGCAGTGGCAGCGATTTTGGGGGGGTGCTGAATCAGCATATTTCAGGGAGTGCAGGGGAGCTGCTGAGTGGGACAGGGGGACTGGGGCACTGCCTTGGACCCTTGGTGAGTGCATTCCCAAGCCAATGTGCCCCACTGGAACTGGGATCCCTTCTACACCCTCATTCCATCCCAGCACCATCCCTATCCTCATTCACATCCCCATCCCAAATCCATCCCCATTTCTATCCCTGCCCTATCCCAGCCCCATCCCTACATTCATCCTCAGCACCAACCCAGCCCCATTCCCATCTCCTCCTCATCCTCAGCCCCATTCCCATCCCTGCTCCAGACCTACCCCTATCATCACCCCAGCCAGTCCCATCCCCATCATCATCCTCATCCCCATCCCAGCCACACTCCTATCCTCATCCTCACCCCCAATGCAGCCCCAGGCCATATCTACCCTCATCCCTATCCCTATCATCATCCCAATCCCTGTCCCAACTCCGTCCCTACCCTCATTCTCATCCCTACCCCAGTCCCACCATTCCTATCCCAGCCCCATCCCTATCCTAACCCTCATTCCAGCCC